>MNPL01001350.1:0-52805 GCA_002081605.1 Tropilaelaps mercedesae
CTATAAGAGTAGCTAAAAGTGTAAACGCCCAACGACTGGCGTAATATAGTACTCGTATCGAGTTTCCGGACGGCTATTTTGAATGAAAGATAGGAAGCGAATAACAGGGCGAGAGAGAGAAAAGAGATGCACACACGACTAGTAGTCCTTGAAGCGCATATATTGAGCACTACGCGCATCTATATGACCGGAAAGGCTATATTTCGAGATTCTGGAAAATAAGGCTCATCATGGAGCGCTAGCGTAAGCATTGCCCTAGTGGAGATCAGTTAGTCCCGTCTCAGTCATACGGTCCTTGTCCTACTTCAGTGCAGAAGCTTTCAACTGAAAATTCAGCTGACCACTTGTACGGTTTTTTTTCTGCATAGGTTTTCCTTATAACTACTCTGCACGAATTGTCGTCGGTGCCTAAATAAGGCAGTAAGAAAGTAAATAAGTAATCATCATCCTCCTCCTCCTCTTGTTCCTTTAGGCAAGCTGACATGTACGTACGTATAAAGCGTCGCGAGTCAATAAAAATGCGCCACGCGACTTCGAATATCATCAGGTAATAACTGTGTAGACAGGCGCTCTTAATCGCGACGATGGCGTCGTGTCCACTTGACGTACGTACGACTCAGCGCGGCGTATTTTCCACCGAAGGGTTGGAGCGAGCGGGAAAGAGATAGCTAGAGAGACATGATTTATTACTATCTGGCCATTAATTGACGACGCAAATAATTAACACATACGGACATCTGTGCGAACTGCGCCCTTTCTGCCAACAACTGCTCCATCGCTCGCTAGTCAAACGGCTGGAATGGACTGCTGTAATTAATCATCTCAGCAGGACGCACTAAATCTAGCTAATTGGCTGGCCTTAGCAAGTTTCAAAATAGTAGAACCGGCGTTCATGTACTGACGGTGCAATCCCTCCGGCGGCTCGTATCTCCCTGCGGCAATATCTGTAGCCAGGAATGAACTTGTCCTATAGCGCGTAAATGGAATTTGAGCAAATTAGGGGCGGACGGGGCATCGTTCTTTGACCACGCAGCAAACATTAGGATTCTAGCACTTATATATATATGAACCTGTTACCTTTATGTCATGCTGCTGGACGCCCTCATGACGATGCGAGTCCAAACATAAGAACGCTTTGCACCAAAGTGCTGTACATATTTGAGCGTCGTACCAGTTGCTGCACTAGCCCGAACCAAAGGGAAGGAAGACAAGAAACGTCATATAGCACGTTGCCGGGTAACATCGGGAGCATGTGCACCCATCTGCACGTATGAGCAACAGTGACAGCGGAACCACCGGGCACTATAACAAACGGCTGATAATGTAAAACGCCGTACGGCGTCGGCCACCACAGTTTTGCCAGGGTGACAGTTCGTCTCCAGAATATCACTTCCCTCCTTCCCGTTAACACCACCCATTGGTGCGCCGTGTCAGTGTGTCAATTTCAAATTGCCGACGAACGAGACCCAACAACAACAACAACAACAGCAACAACAACAGGAAACGGCCATCAACCGCATGGTTGAGTTATGCACCGAGCACATGCGCACATTACTGGATGTTGTACACGGATTACATATGCACGTAATCGCACTTGGCACGAGGAACTACATCCTCTTGGTCGATGCGACAAGTCGGTGGTAGCAACTGTCGCATGTTCGGTCTTTGCGCACTCCCACGCGATGCATTTGTCTGTCGCTCGGCCCGACGACAACTGGAAAAGTCCGCTATTTCCTTGCCAGCACCTCTCGTGTTTTTCTCTCTCTCTCTCTCTCTCTCGCTCACTCGCGCTCTCTCCCTCGCTCATAGCAATGTGAAACGTTGAGACGATGGAGACATAAACATAGGACCGCTTCCCAAGAAGAATTGGCCACCCAATCAGAATATAACTACGTCGGTCGTTATGGACAGATGTAAATAGAGAATAATAACATTAAATGTGAGTGTCCAGTAACGCTTGATTGGTATTGAGCCAATGCATTCATGGTCGTTATGACTGACTGACCGATGGACCAGTTGATTAAACATAATAACTCTTCATGAAGACCATCGAAGTTTTTCGCCTGCGCAAACAGATAACTGCTGCAACGGTTACAAATACTACCGTGAGAATTTGCTCAGAAAGTCGTCAATTTCTTATATCGATACCATGCACGATTACGTGAAACGTGTGTAAACTATAGACCATTTGATGCACCCCAATTGCTTGACGCCAGCCAAGTTATTTTCTCCATTTTATTTGCATTACACATGTGCGAGCAGAGTTAGTATACGCGAAACTGCAAACGGCGTGCATCACGTGCCCAACATCCAAATCAAATGTGCAATTTTGAGGAAAAAGTGTTCTTCCATCGCGGCGTGAGCCATAATCGTGTTTTACCGCGTGTACATTTTAGTAAGTACTATGATGCAGACTGCCGTTTAATGGGAACATGTTTTTTTAATTTGTTTGCAGTAGATCGTCCAGATTGATTAAACGCCTTAGTAATGCTATAGTACCACGTACATGGGATATACTTAAGACAATGTAATCCACAAGTTATACTTGTAGATGAGTTGTAAACACAACCGTCAAAATCCTACAGAGTAATGGCCTAGCATCCAAAAAACACCATCGATCAATAGAGACTCGTGGTTTCGCATCGATATTCAATCTTGAAATGGATTCTAGTCGAATAACCAAACAATACAAGCACTAAGCAAAATGGCCTCTTAAAATATTCGTACATCGTAACCATCCAATGCCACGATGGCGATGATCGTGCCACGATGATAGGCGTCAAAAACAATGAAAATAGATTTTTTCCACTTAGCTGGGAAGCTAACCGCGCAATCGGAGATCTGCTGTGAACCGACATTCCGACAAACGCGTTTTGCCTTGGCTAGGCTATCTCTGCTGAGTGTACATTTACGCGGAACGAAAAGAAGAACGCTATAATGGACTTTTGGTCAGAGCGAAAACCTGATCACATAAAAGGCCCATGCAAATGATCGACGCGAAATTGCAAGAAGACTTTTTTCTCCTTCGGGTTCTGGCTTGGCGTCGTTCAAGCTATGGAGCACATATAGACAATAGTGGTGGACAGCGGTCAATTCGAAACGGCTATCGTTGTAGCAAACGCTTCACACATTCCGCTTCCACCGCGTGAAACGTTTGCAGGGATTGTCCCTCTTGAGTTGAAATGGAAAAAGAACACAAAACCTTCGCCCGAGGAAATCTGTGTTGCCCCTTTTCAGAAAAATGAACGTCTGATGGATCAGCATCGGCAATCTTCAGAAGTGCGTACTCCACAGAGTGGGCCCAAGATTAGTGCGTGTGTCCTGAAACCCCGGTTACCGTAGGGAATCTGTGTGATCGGCCTGATGGTAAGCAGAGGCCGAAAAACATGTACATGCTCAAGTGGACATTAGGAAATTATCCTAGCATAGTAGTAGCTAATCAGTGGTTTAATCAATTTGCTTAAATCCATTTAACCATTCCAGCCGCCTCCGCAATAACAGGTGAGACACCCAACCTCGATGCGTAGTATGATTATTTGCAGCTTATGAAGGTGAGAATCAGGCAATACATATAAATGCATTATAAATTATTATATACAATGCATTGTAACTATCGATTAAAAGCCAGCCCATGTATTGGAACATAAACGATAATAATGACGATAATAAACGTACAGCTTTAGGTTCAGCTGAGTACGTTCGACGTTGTATGTATTCGTCATAAACATTGCTAACGCATGCGTCAGCAAATTGTAACTATGCTTTGAGAAGAACCGCTTGCCACAGGTGTTTGCGCGATACGCAACTATCATCACTTCTTTCACCATTTACACATAATCTGCTTATCTGCTAAGCTCATTTTTCACCTGTAATTGTAGTACGTCTTGTGTTCCGGAGATTGCAAAGATTGTACGGCCGTAGAATAGTCAAGTAGTTTTCCACTTATTGATTGTTTTCATCAAAATCAAGCCAGTCTTGAGAGTAAATGCGACATCGTAAGTTGACATCGTCGGGATTAGACCGCTCATTGTCATCCAGATTAAGACGTTATCCATCACTCGCCGTTTTCAACGCTGGTACGCTAATACGTCACTGTGAATATCCATTTCAAAAATATTGCAACACTTGTCCCCAACTGTGATAATTGCGCTCAAGTTCATCGTTAAACGAGAGATGGCCTGTGTTTAGATTTAATTCAATTTTTGACTCAGTATAAAATATTGTTCAATTTACTTCTCCTGCAAAGCCTGCTGACCTTCTATAGAGCTTTTATTTCAGATCCGCATCAAATAAAATGATCAATTTAAAACTGAACTAGATATTTTCTTAGTATTGAGTCTATATGTTTTAGAACATTTTCATTCTATGATTGGTTCGTATTGAGTTCAGTAGATATTTCAATAATTCAAAGAATGACCGTAGAGGGTTTGCAATACGGGTCAAAAAAATATTTTTTTTTTTTAAGGCTCACCATCAGCCAACATTTAACGTCCACGGTAGCAGTTTTTGCATTACTTCGTAAGACGGACCCCATATAAATGGTAAATGTACACCGGCGGGGATCGAACCCGTGCACCTACGTGTCTCCTCCGGTCGCAAGGCGTATACGAATGCACAATGTGCACCGTCGGCGGGGATCGAACCCGTGCACCTACGTTTCTCCTCCAGTCGCAAAGCGCATATGAATGCACCCTAGAGCCTGCACCGAGCTCGACGGCTGCAATACGGGTCAAGACAAGCCCAACCACTCGGGGAGTTTGTGCCTGGCGGCTATCTGCCCTCCTAGGTTAACGACATAAAATGGACGTAGTAAACTGTATTCCTGAGGAAAATTGCTTCAGCCACGAAGGACCTTGCGGCATTCTTATCCGACTCGGTGTCATACGAATTTAGCGCATGTGTCGGCAATGCGAAGTAAATTCGCTATTCTCAAGCTTCATACTAATACTGCCGAAAACTTTCTTCCCTCGTTGTCTGCGGTGCATGTTAAGCACATCGTTGAAAGGCCACTAATACAAATGAAGAGTACTGTTGTACTGAATAGCTATTGCTTCGTATCATTATGATCACGTGACACTGATAGGGCTCAGGACGTACAAAGGATGCCAGTAATGCTAAAAACGACTACCCACAAGAATGGACCATTTCCGGTGGTGAGATATGATGCGATGGAGATTGGCAAATAGACACACATGGTATAAAGTGAGGTGGACCTTTGCAGAAGGTACACGCTTTTCACAGCAGCCGTGTCGTCGTGATATTCGTGCATAAGGTCTACCCGTTTACACGTTCTCATAAGGTCACCGTATAAACAGAAGCCACTTTCTTCTCTGTTTAAAAATTCTGTAAAGAAATTTAGCTAACGCTTTGGCGATTTTTTTAGCCCGAATCTGCTGTATCATTTGGTAGCTGTAGGAAACTATTTATGAACTCAAAAGCATGAATGAAGGCATGATTTCATCCTACGCCACTCTGTATGCATCGTCTTCTCCCGGGGGGTGACTCTACTGTGAGCACACCCTCTACAACATAATATTACAGTCGGTCATATCGGGAACATCTGAAACAGTACTTGTTTTTATTATGTTATCGGTATAGACATTCTATCGGTACCACACAATCAGTTTTTTTTTTGTACCAGTACCAAACGAAGCTTATCGATTCTAAACGGAACGAGATGGACACCTCCCAGTAGCCGAGCACTTTCGATGCATTAGCCAACTCACCCTTTCTGACAACGGAGTGATGTCTCGCCCCCTCCGAAGTGTGGGCGCCCGAATGACCGGAATCGTCTGTGCATTCTGGTTGCTGAAGCCCGTACAGTGCACGCTGTTGCTATTGTTGTTGTTGCTATTGCTGCTGTTGTTACCAGCATTCATGCTGATGCTCGCCGATGCAGGACCTTGGGATAGAATCTGGGGGCGCCCACCGAGCAACAGCGATGAAGGGTTGTTACTGCTATCGCCAGCGTTGTTGTTGCCCCTACCAAAGACGGCCATCCCGGAAGATCCCCCCAACCCGCCGAACATGTCGCCTAAGTCGACTGCAGATTTCCTAGAATGGTCCTTGTGGAACGCTCCCAGAAAACAATTCCCCCAACTGAGGAGCGGCGTGCTGGGCCCCGACTAATGAGGAAGGTACCGTGATATTGCCACTCTTTGCACTATTGCATCAACCGGTCCACGTCCGCAACCACACATTCGGGCGCTGTTTGTCAGCTCGATATCGACATCATGGCAACGGGAGGCGTTTCTGAAATAAACAAGATGAAAAAAAGACAATTATCAAATTTCAACAGCAGTACAAAGGAGGAAGTTATGGCGCAAAGGATTAATAACCCATGGGCACTGAGATGTAGGAAAAGTCAGCCTTATCTTAATGTTTAGACAGCTGGAGGATTACAAGGGGATTAAGTGGGTTAGTATAGATGAGTGACGTTTGTTCTATGGAAACATGTGGAGTAAAAACGTTTGGGTTTTTCTATGTACCATAATATAGAAAAAACTGAACGCCTCAAAAACGGTTCGAATTTCCCAGTTTGGTTCAGATATTGATCTGGTATTGCGGTTTCCGGCGGTAACTATTATACATAAGCCGGTGACATGAAGACCTATGCATTTCAGTGATTTTCCCGTGCAGTTTTCAGTGATTTCGTTTCTGAATGAACACTCGGGAACTTTGATGAAATGCCTGAGGAGAGTCAGAAAAAAAGCCTCATTCTATCCAAACGGAACATCGTGCGAAGGCCGAATAACTCTTAAAACCCTGCCGAAAATTGGGCTACAAGGCTTGTCGTATTTGGAAAAGGCTGTGGCCATCAAGACATATTTACCGATCTGTGCGCCTCTGAACAGCAGAGAGAGAGGCCGGAAAATGAGTCAGCTCGGTTTTACATCGAATTACATCGGCGAAATCGAAAAAGACGTTGGCTATACCGAAAAGATTAGTTTAGAGCTAATTCTAGCGTCAGCATTTGGCCCCTCTCGATTTCATATCGTTTCCACAGCGAATTTCGCCGTCACACGAGAGTGTAGGGCTAAATATTAGCACGCCGTTGCAATCTGGCACGTAACCATGGCGCGCGGCGTGTTTCAATTTTCGTTTATTTCACAGGGTGATCTATGCCTGTGAGCATCTACGCAACTGCAACAATCGTTATCTGGGGGTAAGACGTCTTCCATGGAGATGCCCCTAACTCATCACAATTTTCGCCTGCTCCTATCGCTGTAGCCGACTCGAGCAACGCGGAGCAGAGCTCCAGTGTATTTATGTATTTTGTCCATAACTTGCCGGTTAATAATTTCGTTAACTAAACAAACTTGAGTTCCTATCTTATTCTACTTGTAACAACTTGGAAGCTTGTTATTCCAAAGTGTGTCTGGGCAAGAAATAGTGAACTCAGTCCTTTCAAACTCTTGCTGGTCTGTTCTAAGCAATTAATCTATTATAAGACTGGTAAGGGCCTTTCACAGCGAGCCGGGACCGAATAAAACACGTGGTTATTTGCTCAGACTAAGGTGAACTATCCATTTAAACGAGGTGTTCGCAAATACCGCTTGCATGACCTTTTAGAAATGTACATAACAAATATAATAAATCAGATACGCATAAGGTAGACAGACGTTACTGAACAGGTTATTAAACAGATCGTATGGCATTCATTTACTGTGAATAGTGGTTATAGTCGTGTTTTACGTTCGTTATGAATACTTTGGCAACGTGATCAGCAAACTCGTTTGCTGTCATTCTGGTGTGCCTGGAATAGCTCAAACAGTCGGCGACACAACATCCTCGACTATGCAAAGGTTGACCATATTACATAAAAATGGTTATAGGCATCGACGTTTAATTATAAATATGATAATGTTTAAGAGCTGGGGAGCACATTTTTTAATAATAATGTAGTCCGGTTCGACTCTATTATTCCCTCAATATCGTTACGGCTACATAATGGTCGTCCACTGCATCAGAAGACATACATTTGGCTTAAGCAGCAAAGAACGTGCAATTTACTTCCGCCAAAAATAGTATTAATTACCAATGATAGTTACACCTCACACGCGATTTGCCACGGGAGGTAAGCTTAAGCTTACACAATTGAGATGCATTCAAATGTCCAGCTCCAATTTAAATGTCAAACTTCTCCGAAGTAGTCATTAGATGAACTTCGTCTGAACTTTTCCATTGCGCAAAATGTTCTACTGTGTCAAAAAGTTCTACCAATACTACGAATCTCACAACGAACTGGACCCCAACATTTCTCGGATTCATTATTATCGATTTATTGAGCAGCTGACTAAATTCGGGGTTTTCACGAGCTACGTGATGTCTATGAAGTATGTGCAGCGAGCTGTTTATTGTGGCTTATAATTAAACATGGTTATACAGCACAGCTGAGCTCTCAAGGCTGACAACGGAAAATACACTGGCAGACATCGTCCAGTATTTTTCTAAAGTCTTGCTGTAATTCGTACTCCCTAATCGGTTGTTGCATTTCCGTACGCATTTCCGTACGCATAATTTGTACTATGAGTTATGTGGGCGTTCTTGCCCAACAAATATGTTCATTTCTTATAGCGAATTAAACAAAAGTGTCTAATTTGAACCGCGAATCTCATTGTCCAGTTTATCTATCGCTTGTAGATTACGCGAAAAATAAAGGTACTATTAGTGGTTTTGTATGCGATTTGTTCACCAATCCGCTTCCACCAGGCCGGCCCCCTTTGCTGCTTGCTCGCGGTTGACGACTGGCCAAATGATCATCATACAATGGAGTATTTGCTTTGGAATTATTTGCTCCGCAGCTTTTGCTTCTTTTAGTCGTAAGAGGGCCCCATCTATAGTGCGCCAGAATTCAGAATTGCTTCGAGGACTACCCTGATGCTCTAACATGTCAGTCCCGTTTTTCCACCCAACGCCTCGACCACCAAGATATATGGCACCTGCGTATTAGTATATCTTGCAGTGCGCCCCACCTTTTATAACTGTATAGCGATTTATTAGAGTGCATTATTTTTTCCCGTAAACAGCATGAACGGAATTGTGACTTTTCCACTTCCTTTGCGCCGGCACTCAGTTTTCATTGCAGCATTCTGCGTCTCTCCCACTTTCCAACTGCACTGATCCAAGCACTGTTGGCTACGTATATGTCACTTAACACATAACTGTTTAAATGAGTAGACGAGCCAACGGTAGTTAGTCATCGGATGAGAAGCAGATTGAAAGCAGAGTAGACGAAGACATTTACTCGTCCGCAACCGGAAAACTGAGATGCGAAGACTTAAAATAGCGGAGTGAATCAGCAGCGGACAGAGTGTCATAGACATCGAGTTGTCGACAGACATCGAAGATACGCTACTGATACCGCTCGACGACGAAATCCGCATCATCGTAGCCGGCCACTTCGTCTGGCAAACGCAAAGATAAAAAGCAATATGAGCCTGTATGTGTGTGCGTGTGTTTGTGTGTGTGTGCATAGGGAAGAGCTGTACCTGGGAGAAGAAGGTTACGAAGAAGACGTTCGGCGGTGGCGGCAAAATGAAAAACTGCCGCTGTATTCCATTGCAGTTACGTCTCAAGCCGTTGTCGTCTTCGTCAAACGAATCGAGCAGCTGCCCAGTCGGTCAACGAACGGATGCACCCCAACGCCAAAGTGCCTTTCCGAACAGGTACGTCGCCACACAAACGCCAAAGAAAGAGTGAACCCTCAACCCTGAGCCAACTGCGAGTTCTCTCCTTCGCAAAACTCACAGCTGTTACCTGGCCCCCAGCTGACTGGACGTCTGGCCGGTGACCGGACCGCTTATGGTGTCGGCTGGGGCACGCCGCGAGGCTTCCACATTAGCCCATTCCTTTCCATCCATTGTTGTTCGCTCCAGTACGGCCCTGCGCGTCCGCCCTGCCCAGAGTTGATTTCGAGTTTTTTGAGCCAAGCTTGTCATTGGCAAAATACTCAGCAAGCAAGCGGCGGCGACACTGTGTCGGACTGGGTTGGTCACACGAGTCGTCTACGGGCGGAAGTAAGGCTGCTGATGTTTAACTCTCTGAGGTTTGTGGGCTTGGCCAACGTTCACATATAAAAGACGGAGACAATCTGACTTACGGACACCCCGACAAGTCAGCAACGTCACAACAATATGCAATGCAACTCTCAGATGGCAGGCATATACACACACGATCGATCAATAGAAGCAGACGTGAGACCAGCACAGCTTTTTAATTTGGCCAGCAGCTGACCGAGAGTTTGTATGGCGCCCTTGAACCTAAGTAAAAAGATATATAATAATAATAACAATAATAATGATAATAATATGCAGATAAATTCAAAGTACACGTCAATAAAACTGGCTGAAATATTTTACTTGCACTGTCAATGTCTACAACGTTACTGCGGAATGCACCGTAACAAAATACCTTTTGGATTACAAGCTGTTTAAATATACGCTTATTAAAATGAAAATGTGTCTACGACTGCTTTCAAACGATCCAATGAATAAATATTGTTAATGTTTGCTGTTTTTTAAAGGCATAGCGAAATTAGGTCATAAATAGTCCTCATGAGGTTGATAAACTATAAAATTCTCCATAACACGCATCTGATTTGATTGGGTCAGGTGTACACGTTATGAGTATCAACAATGTACAACGACAGTTTCTCTATAAATTTTTTGCGCAAAGTAGTACAGGTGTGTAGACATTGTGAAAGCCATTGTCACACAATAATCAAATTCCCAATTTAAGTGGTCCTAATGTTGTGCTAACGAACATGCAATATCGTCTGTCAAAACTCATATTGAATCACACAGAATTACGGTAATCTTACTTTAAAATCTCACAACCCCGAATTTTACTTTCGCAGACGCAAACAAAATTGTATTCACAGGTAGTCTTCCTCTATGGTTAACCACAAAAATTAGCTTCCAATTAAATGATGTTCCAAATCCTCCTCCCGGTAGGCGATTTCATAATATATCCGTGAATTCAAGTCTTCCCCCATTCCATACTTGCTTAATGCTTTAAATTAAATATACCTAACTTCCTCTACAGTCCCAAATCAATTTAATCCGGCAGGTTATTGGACTTCTACGCATGTCTAGCATTCGACGAGCAACAAACGAACGTATGTTTAATGTGCACGCAGGAGACCAAGAATTACTAGTTTAAGGCGGTAAAAAGATTCTGGACAGGCAGAAAATAAAGATACGACATTCATTTGCCATTTCCAGCTATTGTAAACAGTCAAACAAAAACTTATATTACTGTCGAAAAACTTATTCATTCTGAGCGAGCAAATGGTTCCAGCTTTCGCATAACACAGGATGAAAGCGTAGCCACTACGACTGAGAAAAACATTTTTTCTACCTTTTGGCTTGTGCACAGCTATGCTTAAGTGGTCTACTTACAGCGTATCAATCAACTATATTGAGTGACTTTCTTACCACAGGAGAACTCATTTGCTAGCAGTCGTTTACTTCCAAATGCTGTTAAAACGCAGAGGAAAAAACGTTAAATGCACCTGGCTTAGCTCTCCACAAGTAAATGCTTAATAAGAACTTCAACGTCGGCCAGCTTCTACTGCAAGTATGTAAGATAAATCGTTGTGTCGGGTAGATATACAACTCTTTAGCAGACCATGTACAAGCGTCGCTAGTGCTACATACAGTGTAGTCACACAATACAGCCACAGAGTTCTATCTTTGCAAACGGACTTTGTTTTATCTATGCATTTTCACCTAAGAGACGCACTTCTTATGTGGCGCAATTTAACTAGAGACACGTACTCTAGCAGGGCCTCCCAAGAGAACCGAGCTTTTACTTGTTTCGAAATTTACGCCAAAAGACGCTCTCTATCCACTTAAAAGACTCGCATTATGACCGCGCACCGCATCCAGATGTCCGGTTCCCTTCTGTTAAAATCGTTTTTCGATCGTTCACTTCTCCCGTTTCGTACGGGTCTCGCGAGGAACCTTCTACCTAGCGACTTTACAGTCTCGCTAGTCATTCAAGGGAGTAAAATCCGAAGTGCGAAACTGCAGCTGTCGCTGGACTATCTGCTACTTCTCTCAAAGCGTCAGTTGTACCAACAGATATCTCTATACCATTTTCTGAGCAAGAGCCACTAAACGGCTCGGACAGTATCACGGGTTGCGGTGCTGGCCGGAGTAGAAATTCTCTGATCGTTCCACAGCTCTAGCACGAGTGCTAGCCGGCGAAAGCGACAAATTTAGAGCCGCAATCACGCTTCATAGCTAGTTTGAAATCCTGGGAAGACGTATAGTGAACCGCGAGCGAACTACCATGACATATTGCTATATTACTTCGATGCTCACGATGCTGCCATTATCTAATGACGGTTATCTGCGACGTAGACGCGTTCCATCAACGAAGTATGTTAATGCCGTGCAATGCAAGCGGTTCCGTTAGCTAGGTGACAATATTTTATCTACTATTATCACGTACATAGCGCTGACTTTAGCGTCGCTGGTGACTAAACAGGGATGGTAAATTCTTTGCGTGTAAAAAAATGCATCCGACGTATAACAACGAATGAGCTGTTCGCTGGACTCGTGATTTACGTACGTAAAAAGCGAAATTAGCCTTCGAATCTGCTCAATTCAGAACTCCGTCATAATTATATGTTCATACGAATAACGTTCGATGAATAATTTAACTATAACGTTAACACGTGCTGTCGCGTCTCAGCCATGATCTGAACCTCGTGAGCCAACAGGTGGAAAGCCACGCTTATTGACAAATATATTTGGCACCTGATATGCTTTGCCACACGAATTCATACGGCAAACAAATGCCAGCGCTTTCAGTAATATGCCAAAAATGTAACATTAACGGGTATAAACAATAGCGCTATCCTTATGGCGATGGGGATAATACTCTGTAGACGTCGCAAACAGCAAGTGTTGAATTACAGTCGTAAAAACTGTCACAATAAAACTACTAAAGTCAACACAATCATTGCTATTAATACTTCAACACATAGTATACACTAACAGTAAAAATAAAGTCCCTTGATTATTAGCATGATACGTAATTAAACTTCTAGACACCTCTCGGATCCGTCGTGACATGAGGCCCAGTCGTGGGGAAGCGCTTGTGTAAATGTTCATAAATTGTGAATCTTGGAAGAAGCAAAGCCTCGCAATTGTCCTCAGCTTTTGCCTAAGTCTGTTGCGTTTCACCAGTGCTCACGCAGGCTACGCTAGTCTATCCAACTGACACCGGCCCATGCACGGTCTAGCTCTGACGATGGCAATAGCAGCACTCATACCGTATCATGCCCTAATCCTCCTCTCCAAGTCTGTATATGTATCTTCAGCCACGCCAGCTACCTTAATGCAGCACGACTTAAATACGTCCTTCGCGGTTACATCTCTGCTGACATTCCGCCACGGAACTATCTACATAAACTATTAGGCTCCTACGGACTACTGCTAAAACAATGAACGAAAATCATACTACGATGTTCCCCTACGACCCTGTAGGAAAAGCAGCAGCACCATCAAAAGCAGCAGCAATGTGTATAAATAGCGGGTGCGCGGCAAACTTATGCACCAGCTGAAAGTCCAGCTGTCGTGTGGCGGGCGGCATATCACGACTCCACCGACGGTCGAGAATTTCTTCCGCAGCTGACCAAGTCGAAGGATTTCCGAAAGGCACGCCAATACAGCACCACCGGTAGGCAGTTAGTTGCAGTTCATGAGGCCACAGCAACAGCGGTACCAGCAATAACAACGACATCAACAGGATGGCATGGAAGCAAGATAGCGCTTAAACGATTCTGACCCAAGAGAACCTCAGCGATGTACCGATTGAAAACGTTTTTGCATCATATAGGAAAAATTAGAAAATAAAACAAGCGCAAGCACGCGGTTTTCCGACGAAGCTTTTTCAGGACCTAGAAAAAAACCGCAGAGGTTTGAGTACGGTGAGAACGATAACAACTAGGTATTAGCATTCACATAGATATTCCGCGCCTTTCAACTCTTCTCAAATAGCAAGGACGCCCATATTGTACAAAATAAGTCTCATTACAATAAGGCTAGCAAATGAAACCGGTCGCTTCGGTTCTAGAATTTTGTAGCATTTAGGATAAGAAACCAAAGTGATGCCTACAAGTTTGTTTTACCCTTTCAACTTCAATATGACAACATTCGCGTTATTTTTGACTAAAAATATACCTCAAAGGCCTGATGCGATACCAAGGCGTGGCAAAGGCGATACTCTGAACAATTTCCTAACTCATTTGAACAGGTTTTGCCGTACTATTGCAGTTAACACTCTCCACGCAGTTTGCGCCTCGTTCATAACAAAAAGGATTCATTAACCAAACAAGTAATATTACTCTTTCATTTTATGCACAGTTTGTGTGCCCAGTTTAAGGGCATCGTTTCTGCTTCATTATTTCAAAATTAGAGTGGAAATTCCCCCTAGCTTGCATTGTTTCAACCTTGAATTGTCGGCGCATTCAGCCATATATTTGTACACGCAGTCCCTCAAGTGGCCCAACTCAATAAGATCTCTATGCGAGGTATATTACAAAGAAACCGTAGTACTTTTTTTTCTCTTGAGTTATGAGGTAGAATATCCAGACTAAAGTAGTGACGGCGGTTCATCGTCTCACTGAAAACGTCCATTAAATTTTTTTGCATTTTCCTATTCAAAGATATATAACAATGGTCCAGACAGACGCCAATTCATATTCTCCTAGAATGAACGTTGCACGGAAGTTACACATTTCAGAAATCATACCGAAATTAGTTCGTCTAGGTACCTATATCCTGACCCGATAATCGGTCAACACCACCATCGGCCAAGTAGAGTGAGGGATGGCGCTGTCTAGAATACGAGACTTACCGAATGAGCCCCTATTCTCAGCTTACTCTACCTGCTTAGACGAACAAGATAGCAGGAAAAACAAAAATTGTGTATTGCGGCAAAGGTGTGATCAAATGTCACGCCGCGTAAGACGTCACATGGTCCCTCTGGAAGATGTTAGCCGGCATGAACAACGTATCCGAGCGTGACTGACCCACCATAAACAACGCCCGCTATTGTCCTAAGCCAGCGCGTTACATCTGTGCCAACCTGCCATATATTAATAGGGCGTTTGCTGCTTTCATCAAGTAACACATGGAACAAGTGACGGTTGATCCAGCTAAAAAGTTCCAGGTAGGGATACTAATCCCTGTGTGGAACTTTACTAAAATATCCATGGGTGGCACGCACACATTGCGCTGAAATCCGAATACACTCGGAATATAGAGCCAGACGCCCTGAGGCCTTGTTCCCTGTGTGTGTATCGCTATTACTTTACGGAAATAGAGTATAGGGAAACCGAAGGCATACATGTGTAGTGGTCTGACCCAATCAAAGGAAACTTACAGAGACTAGCACAATTGTGCCCGTCTATGAACTTATGACAATCAAAAGGTTTAAAGCGAACTCCTACCATATAGGCTTTGGTTTTTTTTATTAATACTCCTTCCTCTACTGCCACAATTATGCGCAGTTGACACTTTCGAAATTCTCATAGAAGAATGCTTTATTGAAGAAAGCAACAGATTGCTTCAGATGGATAGCTGATTGGAAGAAGTTCACTTAACGTTACCGTCAAATACCGAAAAAATACCGAAATGGCAATGAAGGCAGATTATTAATGTGATGTGTCTAGACGGCATACCGATTTCTCATTTACCGGACCCCATTGTCCCTAAAGTTAAACATAGCATTCGCTGGATAAGACCACCATATATTCACATGCAGCTAGATCTGCAGTCGTATGCAGCTCAGTGATGGTCGAGATTTCCTACGATGTCCCACGAAACGTCACGACGGTCCGGTACTCGATTGGTAACCCTATTTCGAACCTGTTCAAGCCTTTTGGGTGGTATGGCGAGCCCACACGACAAAGGAGTGTTGAAACTAGGAGATTTGCGTCAAGTTTGACGTAAGACGCCGGTCGTCCAACTGTGAAAGATCAGAACATGGAAGCGGATAGTCCATGGAGCGGATGATGTGGCGTTAGCGATATGACGATACGATCAATGTTGGGAGTTATGGCAACAACATGATGAACGGTTGATATCTTTGCATTTCGTGATAGGAGAGTAGCAACAGCCATGCATCATAGGCCGGGCGAATAGCCTCCTAAGCAGTTAATAGATAAACCACCATCGACGGTGCTTTGATAACATCTCTATTTGTATCGATAGTAATGATAAATATCGCAACAGTACATCCCTTAATAAAATTACCGACTCAAAACATTTCTTTCGTAACGATGGTAATTGTAGGGCATCTTTTATCTAAATGCATGGATTGACATTAGGCATTTAACCCTCTCATCGCCGTTTGTACCTATCAACAAATCGCTGTATACCTTCATGCAGTGCAGGCTATACATCCCAGTCAAGCCCAGTGGCTTAGTGCATACGTGTGCGCCTTGAGACCGGAGGAGACACGATGTGCACGGGTTTGGTCCCCGCCGTCGCACATTTACATTTATATGAGGCACGCCCTACGATGTAATGCAAAAAGTGCTACCGTGGACGTTAAATGCTAGCTGATGGTCAGCCCTAAAAATATTAGGCTATACATCCCAGCGCCGAATCAAAGGCAATTGATATTGGTCTTGTCAATCTAAATTTGACGTCAAAAAATGGCACTTGAATAGCGCTTGCCTATCTCAAAACACAAAGTTTTGCCTTAATTAATTGCTAAATGCAGTTGACTGGCTCTTCCCCGACATTTTGAGCACGGGACTTTTCGATTGTATGGAAAGCCGTTACGGTCCCGGCACCTCCCCCTACTCGTCGATCAGAAATTCACCCGCTATTGACATCATCATCCAAAAGAATGAGTAAACGAATGAATGACCGACATAACGATGTTTGCGAGTCCATTCGATCAATATGAACGTGCTCAAGAACCGTTCTGAACTCACGGCAATAGGCTAGAACCGGATGAAATTGCCATATGCGAATAGAATGGATCACTCGATAATTCCATAGGGCGCGGAGATCTGCGCCCTATCAAAAATATCGCATGCTACTTTTTAGCGCGGTCGCGCGGATAACACACAGAGATGCCATTGTCTTAGTCACATTTGGGGGCAGATGATTGGCACTGCAAGGAACTAAGCTGATAGTCAACTTAGTTGTGACCCCTACACTACTAGAAGATCCTCTTTTTTTGGGATTGTGAAATAAATTACGGCAAAACTGCATTACTGTACGAGTACCGACGTATATATATATATATATATATATATATATATATATATCAGGGGAGACATTGCGGAAGCCACCTACAACGTCGAGTGACCTGCGTCGTTGTAGTGTATCTACTACAACCTCAGACCTCAATTAACCTCACACGGTGGGTGGGGTTCTTTTTACATGTCTGAGCCCAGTTTTTCTTTCGGGACTGAGCATTAGCCAACATTTAGCATCCACAGTGCCCCTTTTGGCACTACTTCCTAAGACGGACCACCCCATAAATGTACACGTGCAACGGCAGAAATCGAACCCATACGCCAACGTGTCTCCTCCTCCGAACGCCTCAAGGCGCACGCTAATGGATCAAAGTACTGAGCTCGACTTCTGCTGGAATCCCCATATTGGGCGACTACCGAGTTTTCGACGCACTGACTGGTCTGTGCCATATTTCATACGCGACATCGACAGCGAAGCTTGAGCATTCATATTCTCGTTAGAACGCATAACTTGGAGTGGGTGTATAAATGTGAAATGCCATTTACGACGCCGGTTGGGTCAGCTCGCGACAAGATTTGTCCGGGTTATTCGTTGGTTCTGCATAGCGCCGTGTCCAGGGGGCAACAATGTACGAGCAAATGACTTCTCTTCTTGTTTGATCTCTGTGTCTGATCAGTCGGACAACTCCTCTGTTGACAGTCACACCGTGCGCATGAATATACTAATTGTCATAATGCTGACCCGTGAATAACTTCCGGTAGTAGCTATGGGTGAGGTATGAGGGAAGGTGAACGCACTGCACATAATTCACGTGTAGTGCAACCGGACAGAAGTGTCGCCCGACGAGGGATATTGCTCTATTAAAAACAAATGCATGGTATAGGTCGATAGTTATGCGGTGATGAACGCCAATGCGTTCACACAGCGTCTCCAGACACTGATTGTGTTCCGTGTACTGGTTGGCTGGCGCAATTAGCCGACTTTATCCATGCCAAATGATTACCATTATAAGTCATTATTATTTGCCAGCACGTACACATCGAAGCAACACCTATACACACGCACACACACGCACACGCACGCACACACATACGCACAAAGCATCGTGGCGACGACGGTTCCAAAAAACCACAGCCAATCCATCCTACAAACACGCGAAACGAGCAGACTTTAAAAACACACGGAAGATCTAAATTGTTTCCGTCGCTGCTATGACGCTGAAGGACGACCAAATGCGTCCATCTCGGTTACGATACGGTTATCGCTTACATCATTATGTCAACTCTACAAACAAGCACATCTTCGCACCAGATGAACCTCCCACCGACCACCAAGCATCGGGGTACGAGTTCTAGAGAGTTCATGCTACGAATCGCCTACAAACGAACGAATCGCGTATGGTTATTAGCTAGAAAATTCGCTGCACTTACCTGGCGCTGCATCGTGGAGCTTTCGTGGAGTTTTCGTCGTACTCGTTCTCAAGCACGTCCTCGTCGAGTGTGTATGCTTGCGTCTTCTCTAGCGGATGCGCACTACACTGCTGCTAGGGCAATAGACCAACTCGAGGGGGCCACAGTTCAACGAAAAACGCGACGCCAACTGTTTGCACACGCACGGCCGAACGGCCAACCCGCCCTCGCACTCGACCGTTCTTTCTCCCACCATTAAACCTCGCTAAAAAAAAAATCGAGAACACACAACGGCAGGCACAGCCGCAACGCGAACTCGATAGCCCTGCACGGACGCCTTGACGAAGCGGCGCCCACCCCACAGCCTCCCTTACGTAGCCACAACGCTCACGGCAGGTACGCAACACCAGCGACGCTTTGTCACGTTACCGTGCGTCGACAAGCACTTCGGTCGTCTGTTGTCGACCAACTCGAACAGTCGCTTTTCGTCTTCGTCTCGCCGACGTCGTCGTCGTCGTCGTTCGGCACCGTCGTTCGGCTTTCGTAACAGCGGTCGGTCGCGTCTGTCATCAGTTACCGAGGAACGTTGCGAGTTTTCTTCTGTGACCGTTTAGAAACATCCTTCCGACACCACCACCACCACCACCATCTTCTTCATCATCATCATCAACCTCGACGCCGCTGCCACGAGTTCGGTCACAGTCACCGTCACTGTAACGAGCTCGACTAACACCGGCCAGCAGGTAGTCGCTGCTCGAATGGCGCCAGTAACTACAACGACAAAACTTATGTCCCTCCAAGACGACAACGATGACGACGTTGTCGTCGCCGTTTCAAGCAGGCGCGGCGCGATGGTTCAGCGAGAGCGTACGGGAGGAGTGTGCGGGGTGCGAGCAGCTGCTTGTGATGCCTACGAGAGTCTTCGTCGTCTCAGCAATCGGTAAGCGATGCGCTCTCTCTCTCTTTCTCTCTCTCGAGGCCACCCGAGGAGAAAGGAGTGGACAAGGATGAGTTTCCTAACGAGCGACTACGAAAAACTGGTGTTTACTGACGACCCGACGGCCAATGGTAAATTGACCCACACACGGGCCAACAACGACGTACGTCTGGTGTCTGCTACTCGCTTACTGACACTGCAGCTGACACAACGCTAGCCACAATGTTGGCGGTACGGCGGGCCGGCGGACGGGCCCGCTCCTCAAGCGAACGACTGAGGCGGTTAACGACAAACGGTGAGCGCCTCTGTCGCTAAAGGCGTCCCAGCGAGCCGAACAATACCTCATAGCTCCGACAAAAACAGCCGCAGACAAAACTCATCGCGCTACGAAACACTCGGACACAGCGGCGCAAACACTGCACACGACAACGTTGAAAAATACACACACACGTACACACACGTGCAGACAAACAGACTAGCGGACGACGAACGAGCGCTTGGATCGCAGCGGTAAAGGGATAAAACCTGCAGACGCCGGCAAACGATAACGCAAATACGTGACAGGGCGCTGGACCCGGTAGCTGTATTCATCGGCTGGCTCTTCCAGCACCCCTCTTCTCGTCGCCCCTCTCGCCATGTCATCTCTCTCTGTCTTTTGCTCAGCGTCTCTCTCTTCGCCATGTCTGTCTGTCTCGCGCGCGCGCAGTCAGCTTTGGCGCTAAGGCTGGCGGAGGAGGGCTGGGGAGGCTGACATCGGGGCCCTACGATCAAGCCCATAAACAGCAGCCGACTCCAGATGGTGCATCAGCGCTGTCACGCGAGGGTCTTTTGGCGAGCAGACCACAATAGTTACACTCCAACATAAAAACACTGAGGTGCTTCGAAAAACGTTTGTACGGTCGGATATTTGAAAATACTTGTCTATTCGAACGTAAGCACCACGAGAATGATAACCGCCTTGTGGACTGATTGTCGCTATCGTTTCAAACGGCCATGGTACTTCGAAGTGGACATGTGGTGAACAAACTGTGCTGCTGACGAATTAGAGTTGGTGGCGCGTCCACTTTGATCCCCTAACGGAGCGAACATAGCGCGCCATTAGATGACAGGCAGATGACTACCAGAAGATACCTCTCGGTTCCGTCGTAGTGTTTACCTTGTGTACGCGAGGGCCTGTGGAGCTGGCCTGTCTGAACCCCAGGTGAGAGTGACGGTATTCTGTCTTCCGATGAGGACGCTGCTGACACCGCCGACCAGTGTCTGTGCGCATCTCGAAGAACAAAGACGCACACAGGAATCGGTCAGTGTGCCTATGCGGTGCGTTCAATCGGGTTCTTCTCTGTGTTCCGTGTATATGTATGCGAGTTTTGTTATGTTAAACTTTTTTTTTTGTTCGCAGTGATGTGATCCGCGTGGCCTAGTTACTTGACAGGTAAGTCGAGCACATGGCAGAGAGTATCACATACATCACTGCCAACCACCGTCCTGGAAGCTTCTCGTTCTAGAGCGTGCCAAAGTGTACGCGGTACTCAGGCATGTACAGGTAGTAATAGTCGTAGTAGCAGCAGCAATGGTAGATGGGGTGCACTGGTGAGACGAAGCCGCAAAGGAGGGCTTTTCGCTGTGGTCAAACGGCAGAGGGCAACATGAGCGTGTGAACTAGTTCTCCTAGCAAACCCTGTAGGGTTAGAAGCTTCGATGATCAGCGAGCGCTCAATAGGTGTGCCATCTTGTGCGATCTGAGCCGTAGAGCAGCGAGAGTGAACGTCACGACCAGCATTGACAGCATGACTGCGACATGCATGAGCAGCGACAAGCATGACTGCGTTCTATTTATGCCATACCCAAACTGCCGGGATAAAGGGGGTCTGCCGCCGATCTTTACGCCTCTTTTTCAAAAAATTCTGAATACCCTAGCTGAGACTGTTCGCTAGTTTCGAAGCATTGCTCAACTTAGCCTCTGATATTGTGAGAAGATACGACGAGTGTTTTAGCCTTCGGATATATACATCTTTCATCGATATGATTTGATATACTACTGGCTGCCATTACCGCCCAGTGCTCTGGTGCACAACTGATGAGAGGTGTTTGTGCAAGGAAGCAACAGAACTGATAAAAACCTCAATGTAGCTTGAGTAGACCATGTCATTACGGGTAGCCGTATCATTTTCTAATCGTTCCGCGAGTGTGCAATATTATTGTATAGAGCGTGTAATTGTGACGTTTCAAGTATGTCACGTAAATAATCTTTCTTGAACTGGAATAATCCGAAGAGGCAATTGAGCCACAGCAATTTGTAAAAGGTGCAATACACCTTCGCTCTAAGGGCGCAAAATGTTTGTTCCTTCAGTTCGTATGAAACTGTTATGGTGTAAAGAGGATATTGAAATAAGAAATCCTGTTTGTTACAACCGTCTCCATATACGGCGCCCTGAAATGATTGCAACAAACGTATCTTAATGACAATCCCAAGTGCAAACACTCATTCAATTCTATTCCCCGGTAGATTTTAGTCATAAGCCCTACGGCCCCTTAAACCTACAACGAACTCACTGCTCCCTAGCGCTGGATAAACACTATCTTATCAAAACAACCGATGATCGCACTCAGTGAATTTAATAATGGAAACACAAAAAATCCGAGTAGCTCCGTAGGACGGAGCTACAGCAACTACAGCAAGGAGTGTGTGTTAAGGTTGGCCTTTTTGCGTGCTTCAGATAATCACCATCGCGGTAGGGGTGTCGCGATGTCCTCCGGAGCGGGTGGTGGTGGCGGCATCCATACGGGGGGTGGCTCCTCCGAGGTGGCCGCCGTGCCCCCGCAGGGAGGTCATCTCCAGCCCCAAACGATGGGAGCTGAGCAAATGAAATCTAGCAGTCGTGATGAAGGTCAGGCAGGTCAGACTGGTCCCCAGCCTGATGTAGTCGAAAGCGCAACAGTGGACGAACTTAACGCAGAGATAGGAAGTGAAGTGAAGCATATCTCGCGGGCTAAGCAATATCACGAAAGCCTCCAGGCCAAGAAGAAAAGCTTGCAACTGAAGGTAATGTGGGTCTTTTTGAGGAAGTAAGACGTTTAGTTAGCACTATATTAAAATCATCACACATATTAAATTTTATTAAATATATAAATGTTAGATTTTAAATCGTAACATTATCTGCCCGGTGCCTGCATGTCCGGACGTTGTATAGTACAACAAACCTGTTCAACTGAGAACAATTCTGCGTAATTGTGTCGCATCGTATTGTGTCACTCACATCGGTACCAATGCATTGAGGGTCCACAAGCGCATCATATCGCAACTGAATTAATCTAAGAGACCTCCCTCACTTGCAGATGCAACAAGCAAAATCGAACGGACAAGCAGATCCCGAGCAGGTCAAGGGTCTGTTGAACTTCGCGCGTGACTCCCTTTCGAAAATGGAATTACTGGAAGATGTCCACTGCCGCATTCTCAGTGACGTTTCCTCCCACCTCGAAAGTGCCACTCAGGTGAAACTGAACAGACAAATGTCTAACAATCAATCTGCCGCAGTTCGGCCGTTGTTTTATTGTCAGTAGGCTTTCAGCAGCTGGAAGCCTGCACATCCAACGTATCGTAAAGCTAGTTTGTATGATACCCGTCTCAATGAAACAACGTTAGTCAAAAAGAGGCCGCTTTTACTAATACTCAACTTGTTCTGACCGAATTTAGGTGAAGAAAGAGTTCGACACCTCGTTGGCCGACATCCAGCGACTCCTTCGTCTTCGACAATATCTTCAGTGGATCGCCAAAATCGAAGATATCAGGTGAGATGTTATGACAGCTTTTCTTTCACCCATCTGACGGCGATGCTGAATATTTCTGTTGTGTGCAGGAATAAATAGGACATTTATGAAATGATGCTTAAAATTCGAGTCGTTGTTTTCAGTCAGTATATCGAAGAAGCAGTTGAAGGCGGTGATGACGGATCAGCTGTGGCGTACTTAGCGTTGCTTGTCGACGCTTGGCTGAAACTCAAAACCTCACAGTGCCACCGCCTTATGTCGTTCCTGAAGCAAACCATTCTTTACTGGCACAATATACTCAGGGAAAAATTTGAAAAGTTAGTAGAATGCATTTAATCGCTTTTGTGCTATTCCTTGCTTTGCGTTGTATCAACGTTTGATGAGCGGGAAGGGCGATGGGATACGTTTAATGTTAACGAGCCTCTATTCTGCTGGATATAGTATGAAAAACCAAACCTTCTGAAACACAATTAGTTTAAGCAATATTAGAGTATACTGTTGCGCTAAATCGGAATGCCGTGCGCAAAACGTTGGTGTTGCTGATTCACATAATCTATGTGTGTTTGGCTTACTTTTCTGTGGTCCTACACTCAATCTAATATAGCATTTCAAGTTAATCTAATGTGAACCACTTTCCCAGCAGCTAATCTCCTAGGCATATGTTGTGTAATATTGTTATTGACTTCTGCGCAGAGTTAGACCTAACAAAAGGTTGTTTGTACAAATTTAATGCGTGTTCTGAGAAGGGAGTTCGACAGGGTTCTCTCATCGATGGGTTGGCCGGTAATCAACTCAACGGTGGCAGCAGCTCTGTCATGCTCGCAGGAGATGTTCGCCTGTTTTGAATCGGCCTTCCTCAACCTGTACAAGATTCAACTACCGCACGAACTGCTCCTTCAGGAGAAGCTAGCGACATCAAACAGTTGCGGAACACTTCTACTGCCCATCGAGCTCATGGTGAAACCGCTGAAGAAGCGATTTCTTTTCCATTTCGTTAGCAAGCGACAGACGAATCGCGTCGACAAGCCTGAGTGGTACCTCACGCAAACCCTTACTTGGATTCAGAATCATGCTGTGTAAGTAGGCCGAAAGAGCTTCAAACGTCATCGTTTAATGCTCCGCATGGAAGCCTCAGTAAACGTAGTCGTTATAGTGGCTCCATCCGACCGACTAACAATAGATAAATCGAACAAAGTCGTTTTTTGTTCGATACGTACGCACTAATGGTCAATTGCTAATAAACGCTGCTATGCGGCTCTTCCATTAATATTTTAGGTTCTGTGAAAAGTTCGTCCAACCAATATTATTGAAGCATAACATAGAAGGCATTCATGCAACGGTGAGCGCACAATTCCAATCAAAATAAAAACAAATAAAAATTTTTAAGCTTCATTGTGCTTGATGTATTTATGAATGATGAATATGGTACTTTTTAATATATCAGTGATGTAATGATAATCATGCAATCGTAACTGGTTTAACCAATTTAGGATTGATTTCAGCGCAGTCCAAAATGGAAAACTATGATAATAAAAAGCATCGTAATTTTATCTATCGACTTAAACATGATAGACATTAATTCTCATGAACAACCATGCTATTGGTAAGAATCATATTTATTTAAATGAAATCTCAAGTCACCATATTAATTCGAAGTGTCATAACCGGGATAGTACGCCCTTAAGGATATCGACTGCGTGCTTTCAGTAGTGCAGTATAAACCTTTTTAACATATTGGCGTGGCTATTTCAGTTGGAATTGATGCGTAGTCTGGTATCGACGGCAATCGCCAAGTTAGAAGTGGATCTTCCGCTGCTGTTGGCTGAAGATAACGAACTGCTGTTGACCCACACAATCGAAGAGGCGCTCATGTTCCACGCGGAACTACGCGACCTCGGTTATCCCTCGCGCTTTCCCTGTATTCTCAATGCACTAACTACGGACCGATGCTTTATTCGCTGGATCGCCCTCGAAAAGAGGTGTATGTAACCATGCCTTTCATCATTTCGCACTTCGCTACGCATAATCTGATTTTTCCTGTCTTTAATTGAAATATACGAAGGACTCACCGGAATTTATTCTCATAACCGTGTATGATTACTACTAGCTTTAAAATCTTTCACTGTTAACAGTGAAGGATTTCAAATCTAGTCGAGAAGCATCTAAGCATAAGCATCTAAAAATTGGGTGAGGTCAATGGCCATATGCACAATGGAAAATAGAGTAGCATCATAAAAGACTTCACCTAAATACAGCAGTCCGAGAAAGAGACCCATATTTTTGACCAATATTTAGAAAATCGACTATTACGATTTGCTTCCTAACAATTCGTACACTTTGCCTTGTACGTGCGTAGAATCGTAGAGATTCGGTAGTACTAGTGTTAGTAATACTTTCAACACATTTCCAGTTGCCGACGAAAAGCGCGACAAACTTCTAAGTTCGCCATCAGCATGGACTTGTCCATATTCGCCGGAAGCGGACATTGAGGCCGATCTCGAAGACCCCTTCAAGGTTAGTTCATAACTAGCTTTTTTAGTGCTACAGACGCCAACGTGTGTGCAGACTTTCTCGAAATTCCCATTCTGTTGTAGGGCTATTACTTTTCTATTTTCAAATTCGACTTCGGGGCGCAACTGCATCCTCTCTCACTTCTATATACTGCAGATATTGTTAACCAATTTCAAACGGTTCTCATTGCGATCCCCTTCGGCAGGTGCCGGAGTGTGCGGAAAACTTCATGCTGTTATTGAATGCCATGACGGAGCGCTACCGCCAGTTGGAGAATCCAGAGCATGCACTGAAGTTCTTGTCTCTGCAACAAATTCTGCTTGAAGATTTCCGGGTATGCCTGCTACAGGTGCTCAATTCACGCATGGAGGCTGGTAGTCTGTACGACATCTGTCCAATTCTCAATGCAGCACACTACGTCGTCGTCGTCCTCAATGAGTGGAGCAACCAGCCGGTAAGTTACGAATTAGCCCGCTCGTTTCGCCCATTTAGAGGCCAAAAACACTCATATACAATAAATATGACCAACGTTTAATGAACCGTTTCATGCTGCCTTCAGAGAGAAGTTCAAGAAATCAGGTCAGACCTTCCTCAGTCGTTGAACCTGAGCATAGAAACGTGGATGTGCTTAGGGCACAGTTGGATATAATCGTCGATGTTTGGATACGTTACAGTTCTTCATCAATCTATTAGAGGTCTGCAACAAGCTCGAGCGGCGTCGAGCCTCATCAACCGCTAAGGAGGGCGGGAGTGTCGGTGCCTCCGGCGCGAGTGGAGGTGATAGCGTCTGTTCGAGCGATGCAACGGCGCCGACGTCACCCGAATCGACCATCGATTCGCCATCAACTGTGGTCAATGCTCCGAACCACCGACCTTCGGAAGAAAGCGTTTTTGAACAGGTCAGCACTGTTGCTTTCCATGCGCACCCCAGGACAAAGCTGAACGGTTAAACAGTTCAACCATCTACATTCAGAGGCCAAATGTTTATTAACGTTGGTTTGGTAAGAAAATACAGGACTCATAGAATGCCTCTTTTGCTTCGGATTTGTTGAAAATGTTAAAAAAAATATATATTTAAGCCCTGTCCACGTTTCAGGTGACGGGTCTTCTCGAAAGGTTGTACAAAGATGCCATTTTAACAATGGTGGACTGCCTTCTCTCCGATATCAAAGCCAAGTGCCGCTCGTATCATCGTGAAAAGTGAGCCATAGAAAAAGTTTGAATAGGCTTTGTCTTATATACTAAATATATTTTAGTGATATATGTTTTCGAACGGCCTGTCCTGTTGTAGAAGTACACCTGTTGACGTCAGATTTGGTCGATTAGACTATTCACGAGGCAAGTTAGGAAAACCACTTTTTTCAGTAACTGACTGGTTGCTCTCCCTTTTTTTGAGAATTCAGTCGTAGGTGCATCGTTATTGGTGATCTCTAAGGCACTTCCTCATAATATAGCTTTTTAGGAGTGTAATGAGTTTCAAAAATGAGACACAAAGGACCGGTCTGGTTGTCCACGCCGTTTAGTATAGGCGAACTGAACAACTGCTCTGCCTACAATGAATGAAGAAGCATTTAGAATTAGAGGAAACTCAGGCAATATTCGCATACATTCGCACAGATGGTTCCGGATGCCGACGGCGACATCAGACGAGCCGTTGGCGCTGACGCCTACAGCGTTCCCAATGCTGTCCCTCCTGCAGTGCCTACTATCAAGACTTCATGCCGCTATGGCGGCCCCGCTATTTGCTATGCTGTGGCAGGGCCTGGCGCGTGGGCTGTCGCTTTACCTGTACGAGGAAGTGATACTGGAGAACTACTTCTCGGAAGGTGGCGCTCAGCAACTCGCCTTCGACCTCGAGGAAAACTTGTTTCCGCTTTTCAGTCCCTACGCGACTGGCGGCCAGCCAGACACTTTCTTCAGAGAGGTACGACATATGTGGTTAGTCGTAGCAAAGGAAACCTAATACACTAGCAATAAGCTGAAATAATGCTTTATAAAAAGGCTGTCGGCTCTATACAACATGCTTAGTTTCTTTTTAATATATATATATATATATATATATATATATAATCATTATTACGGTATCATCCACTTGGCATTTGCTGTGTTACCGCTGCAATTCGATATATAGTATATTTACTCTAATTGTTTAATACGCAGGTTAAAGAGGCATGTATCCTGTTAAATATGCCTCGTGCTATAGCCTGGATCCTACAGGAAACACTCAGGGCAGCTCGATTGACCGATGTCGTTCAGGTAAGACACTGCACCGTAAAAACTGAAACTAACTTCCCACCGACTGGCTGTTGCTATAGTCCTCATGGTTTCAGTTCGCGCTCATATGCAGTCAAAAAATCTTAATTTGTTTAATATTTCTGTGTTATTTTGACAATTATATACTAATCTATTAATGCTTTCGCGTTGCTGAGGAATGCCAGTTGTCTACAAAGCTGAGCACCCGGCGGTACCGTGCCAGCAGCTGTCGCCCGATGTTGTAACGATCTAGTTTGGGCTTTTCGTTTGGTTTTGCAGGGAAGTGCTGCCCTAGAGGAGCAAGGTGTAACAAACCTTTCGCCATCGCAAGCAATGCATGTTCTTTCGAAACGCAATGATCTCTCTTCGGTTCAATAGGCAATAAATACGAAAGCAAAGGCGTTCCATTTGTTCGGTCAAGGAACGAACAGTCGTAACAGAAATTTAGTGAAGTGAATCGAAGTGTAGAAAGACAGGGCGGCAGCTCTAGAAGCAAAAGAATCACAAGTGCAACAGCGTAGCCACATCAAATATCCCTGCGAAATACATTCCATAAAACATCTATGCTACCGTCAACCATGCTGAGAAATTAAGATTTCTACAAGCACTGAGAGCATTCCCACAACAACAGACTGCGCGGTTTGTTGGAGGCTGACGTTTTGATAGTTCTGTCACGAGTCTACTGAGAAACGCGTAAAAAAGCACTATGGCTTGCAAGACTTGAAGATAGGGCCCTAAAGTACACACCACTGTGTACGATAGACATAGATGCATGGGAAATGCAGATAAAAAAAAGAGATCGACTAATTCGACAACGATTTTTGTAAGAAAAATGTCTCCGACGCTTAACTCGTCGGCAGGTGAAACGATGCGTCGAGCACGGAATCGTGTCTTCGTTTGCTTTACCGATTACCACCCTCACGGTTTGCGTTGTGACACTATCCTAATGGCCACATGCGCCAAATTGTTGTTTGTATTGTTACTAGATGTGAGAACAGGTACTGTCTGCTGCCAAGTACCTACTTGGATGTCCACCATGTGCTTGATCATTTTCTTGTCGAAATGAGATTTCGAGGATGTCTCTGTCGTTTCTGTATTCGAGAGAAAACGTAGTAAACTTTTTCAACTGGAAGCCCCGCATCTTAGCCGCTCATAGTGAGAGATACAAAAATCCAATGAAAAAATCCGATCACAAAAACAAGGTTTTCTTCCCTCTTAGGCAAAGGGATCTTGTTTGTAAGAGACACCGATATAATTGCTGCATACGATCATTTCTGCGCCAAGTTAGATTGCGACTTTGTGGCGCTGGCCCCTGTTAATTTATTATTATTACTATTATTATTATATGCCTAGGTGAAAGGAATTTCGAACTGGGTCGCGGGCGATAAATAAAAAAGTGAATTTCTTCCCGCAAACGCCCAGGACAAAGTTTTGCTTTAGTGATTTCTGGTGGTTGTCTTTTTCAAAAGTTTGGCTTCGGTTTCTTATTTTTTCAATAGTGTATGGTTGGCCGACGATTTGTCTAAGTTGCCTAAATCCTAAAGCGAACAAACCCGAATGTAGGAAAATGAAATCGTACTGTTCTTCCCTCTCTGTCTACCGTTCGTAACAATCGTACCTCAGAATTGTCATTTTAACAATAATTGGTTCGAACGAAAGTGTTCACATGGCAAAAAACCGCGGTGATCCGTTAATTTGGTGCAGTTATTTCAAGAAGGCGCGAAGTTTCATAAAACAAACAAAAAAGCGTCGTTTTGAATGCCAGAGAGCGGATGTCAGGTGTAAAGTATGAGTAAAAGCAAACCTTATGATGGCCTGCTTTGCCATCACAAAGAGGTATATTGAGGATATCCACAATGTATCTCTAAAAAGGCGTGTGTGAGCGTCTGTTGTGTGTCGTATGTTATGTATGCATTCAAAAACTGGCGAAATCAGGCATGAACGCTAGATGAGCCGGCAGTGTTTCAGTAAAAATGAACATAGCACACTATTCAAAGTGTATGCCAAGGAGCAAATAAACGAAACAACAAACGAGTTAGCACTACAGGTCTGATTTAGATGCTACTACTAGGCGAGTGATTACGTACAACAACTGAATGAAACTACAGAAACTGCAAGAGCTATGACATTACATACCCATACAGTTCGTGGATGACAATTGTAGGATGTACTGTGTAAATATAATACATGTCGCCATATAATGAAATACACGATTGGCTCGATTCTTTTTTGTAGCTAGAATTTTTGCCTGTTGAAACTGAGCACGCAACATATAATTTTGCTTTTCTAATTTGTAGCAGTGCATGTGAAAGATTTCTGTGCATTGCAATATTTATTTCTGGAAGAAAACATAGTTTTGAATGTTAACTAAGTATCACTGCTGAGAAAAATATAGGAACACAAATTAGTAACTTGAATTCGTCAAAATGTCAAAAATTTGAATTCATCAAGGAAATAAGCTTGTGCAGGCAGACACTGGCTTTTGGCATCCGTGAAAAATATCGCGTTGTGATAGCAAGAAGTTAAGCTATAATTGCATGCTAAAGAAACTGCTTCCGTAAAATATTCTTTGTCATAATTTCCGCCAGGAATTTAAGTACTTGATTGACAATGGTACTTCTGCATATGTATATTTACGTAAATTTCTCTCTAGTAAGGTTCTAGTGTAGTCAGATAGTTTCTCTTATACCATTTTGTTGTAGACGTCTCCGTACAGCTAAGTAAAAAAATTCTTAATACTCGAACCGATCTCCGCTTCCATATTTATAATTTTTCACCGTAGGAAGAGACAACAATTCCCTGTTTCAAGATAGCTGGTATGCCGCAATAATTATACGAGTCACTCCGTATCAACCTGATGCCCTAGTCATTTCCAACATGACTTCATCCTAATTGATAGTAGTAGGTGGAATACTACTGCTCTGCCCGAACGTTCATATGAAAATTGCGTCGCTAAGTGCCATGAAAGACTTGCGTAACTGTTTGGAATATCGGGGTTATCACAGCTGCTGAAAAGTCGGCAATTGCCATGGTATCCCTGCAATCATTCTTAACTCTTCACTCACCACTCATTCGAATAACGGTAATGGCACAGACTCGTAAAGCTCTTTGAATACGAGTACCAATTTTTAGCTGAAACGTTCGGTGTCTCTCATCTTTGTAATACCTTTTGTACCTTCACGCGAAAATTCTTCATCCGCCTGTGCTGAAAACCACACCATGGACTGATTCTCTCTGATAAACTTACCTGATTTATTATATAAAAACTGTGCTAAACACGGTTAGCTTGGCCATAACAATTGACAACAAAACAGCTTGGTCTTATATGTTTTTTACTTTCTGGGTGTTGTTAATAAATGAATACAACTTCTCCCCGCAGTGGTCCAGTCATAGTCGCAATGATAACAAATCGCGCATTGTCAGCCGAAAAATCTACGTCAATTGTGCTATACCCACTCGTACAAAGATTCCACGCCGTAGCGCTCGGCCGCATGTGCTAACCATTCAAGCCTCTCTATTCTAGTGCAGATTACTCGTCTTAGCGCGGCCACTACCACAGTGAGTATAGTTTATACTGACTAAAATGCTTGTTTCCATCGGATGGCTAAACTACAAGAGCCGCCGATGCTTGGCCCAAACTCCAATCAGATCTGTTAGACGCCTGCCGCAGTTGGTGCGCCATTTCACTCTATATTTAACTTATTCAGATGGATGTCATTCTGGATATTCGAAAAGATCATCTCGCACCGACCAATAAAAAATTCTGAGTGCATTCGTCCGAATACACCGGATCGGATACAGCGCATCGAGTAACCGTCATTCGCTGTGTCGCCAATTGCGACTTTACTCTACAATTCCCAGCATTCGTTTCATTACGACCGAAAGGTTGTCGTCGTTCTTCTCAACCTTGTAGTAGTATTTCACTTCGCCAATATCTTCGAGATATTTGGACAGTGCGGAAATGAACTCTTCGTCGTGAGTGATAACTACCTGAAATGCAGTGGCGAGACCAAGCCGAAAGAGGTACACGCATCAATTTTCATTTTGTATTTAACTGAAGATTGGCTTAGCCCGTCATGATACGCTACGGTACCTGAAATATGTGCTTGCGTGTACGATGCCTCAGAATACTGTGATGAGTCAATACTGTGTTTGTTACGGGTGACCCATCGAGTAGATTAAGCAGACAAAAATTAGAATTTCCAAAGGCAACGCATCTGATTCCTCGTTCCAAGCGATATGTTATATGTGAGAGTCATCCAGCTCTTTGACCGGTATCTGTGTACCTACCATCTGGAAGTTCTTCTCGGCTTTTCGCTTTCGAACGATCTCTGCCAACGTTTCTGCCAGACTCATCATATTCTCGTGGTCAAGATTCGTTGTCGGTTCATCAAGTGCCAGCATGGCACAGCCCTCGCAAAAAGCTTCGGCCAATGCCAATCGCACGATTAAACTGGCCAGAACCTGTTCAGGTAAATAGCGATGAACCGTTAGTCGTTGTTCCGAGGACATCGCACGCTATCCCGACGTACGGAGGTCTCTTTTAGTACATAAGCCACTTTTACAAGAAAAGGAGGCTTAAGCTGCTCTTGCTATACTCTTCTTTGTAGATCTAAGTCTATGTCGATTATGCTTTCTCGATTTAGCTAATGTCGGACTTGTGGTACTTAAGGAAATATGAGTATAGAACTTGCGGCAACCTTGAGGACCCAGTAACCATGCGATAACAGAATATTATGAAATGTCACGATTTAGTATATTTACAATAAGCGTTTAACACTAACCTTCTGACCGGCGGAACATCTCGATCGCATGTCTTGTTCAATGCCACCCTGCCGTTTCATGACCACTCGATATTGGTAGTTCCGCTTTGTGGTTGTTTTCGAAGCACTGCCTGTGTCTTCGCTGAATTTCACTTCAATGTTCTCAATGTCGTTACCTTTATACACGTTAATCCACAGGTCCTATAAAACAAACCAATTATTCGACAAATCGTACAATCGGTTGAATATGTTGTCGACTTCATGAGCTAAACGCATTGGGTTTAGGTTACCGCGTGCGACCACACAAAAATATTCGTTAAAAATAACTTAGTGTTAAGTAAGTATTAACTCAATTGATAAAGTTAAAATTTACTTGACAGAAAAATATGGATAGGTTAAGTAAAAGTTGATTTCATGTTTTATTCTTATTGGAAGGTGTGCAATAGCTTAGTGCAGTTAATTTGTAACTAATCCCCCAGTTTTTTACATACGTGGATAATTCTATTAATATGCGACATTTTCTCCTGGTGGAAGGCAAGAATCGCTTTGTTGAGCACCCCATAGCCAACATCGAGGTCTCTGGAAAGTTGCTTTTCAGTTAAATAATCGATCAGCCATTCCTTGTACTCTTTTTCAGCGGACCCGCCAACCCTCTGAGCTCTCGCTTCATCTTCAACGAGAGTTTTCTCAATGTTGCGAACGTCGGATGCACTTGACAACTCCTCAGCTTTAAGCTGTTCATGTTGCGATTTGATACGCTCCAATTTCTCCAATAAGTCTTCCTCGCTGAAAAAGAACGAAATGTCAAAAATTTAATTTTTTAAGGTTACAGCGTGATGCATATACAGCTACTATGAATCGTAAATCATCTCTACGTACATCCTTGACTTATTTTTCATCTGATCTCGAATATGTTTTTTACTAACCCAAGATTGTGGTCTTCCATAAGCTTCTTGTGTTCGCTAGCGGCTTTCTTGAGGTTCTGAAGTTCAGCTTGTTTGTCTATAATCGCAATATTGTCACTAAGCTCTCGTCTTCGACTGGCTTCCTTGCTGACCTCTATTTCCATCTGTTGGGCCTCCATCTCTTTAGCGTCGCAATCCTCACGTGCCTTCCGCACATCGGCCTTTAGGTCAGTCACCTAAAAGAAAATGATTAGTATTGATGTTTTTTTCTATAGCTTTCACAATTTAACGATCCGAAGTCTGGGCTACCTAACTAAATACAAATTTCTATTTTGAGACACAAATAGTGCACAAAGAGCACAGGGCTACACACCAGAATATAACGAACATATAGAGTATTGAAACATAAAACTACGATTAAATATCGCAGAAGCTAGAATGACTTTTGTAGGTAGCCGAACTGCAATTGGTGAAGTCTTAGGCATGAGGGAGGAGAAAATTATGTCTTTTAGTCAATATTTTAAAGAGCACAATGGCCCCAACGGAAAGGAACTTAAGAACTGCCACAGGACGACCTAAGTGTCGTACCAATCCGAATGCGTGAGGCAGGTAATTACAAACCGTACAATTATTCACTAAGCGTCATACCAATTCAGATATGTGAGGCAGGCAATTACAAACCGTACAATTATTTACAACAAGACGTCGCAATTGCGGAATAAGTATCGGTGGCTACCGACCAAGCGGTTTTTGTTGAGGAGAAATGGCAGCCAAACACTTACCCCGTTAGTTTAGGTAGTGTCGCATGAAACGACTAGTGCGTATGACCTTACTTACGTCACGCGTTTTGAGTGACTCATACACTCACCTCCTCTTTGGCCGAGTTCATTTTCTCCTTCTTGCGACTCTGTTCGTAGTCCTCGAGGTTTCGGAGTGCCTTGCTCAACTCTTCCCGATCCTGTTTCGTCCGTACCACTTTCAAAGCCATGTCATCAATTTGTCTTTCTTGCTGCCGCTGTAGCTTTGTGCGAGACAGCTCGAGCTCCTCTATAGAATTCGTTAGATTGTTCACTAAAGAGAATCATTTGGAGGCTTTATTAGCAGCTTTTGTGGAAGCGAGAAGGGAAGCGAGGAGTGAGTGAACTTGAGAAAAAGCGCTAATTGATTGTTTCAGTATTTTCTATGACAAATGATACAAATTTGCTGCACGTTAGCAAACAACCGAGAATCCAGTTAAGGAATTGAAACCCACATATAACGTATAAAGAGGGTCCAGAAAATTGAACTTACACCGTATTTCGATGTCAGGTAGCTCCTTTTCTAATTGTGCGTTTTCGTTTTCGAGCTTTTGCAGTGCTTGTTTGATTTGCGTCTCTTGACCAGCCGTATTTATAAGTTGTAGTCGAGAGTTTTTAGTTTCTCCCAGTTTTACCTGAAAAATAGGTTTTGATCCGCCCAAATCATCAAACACATGTCGACCTGAGTACTGATAATGTACTGATTAAGATGTTGCACCTACTTCAGTTGAACGTCAAAACACATCCTCATATTCTTCAATTTTTCCCGACATCGTAAATTAAATTCAAAGAAAATTACCTGCAGGTTGTTCATCTCCTGCATTTGATTCTGCTTAGATTTTCGCTCTTCCTCGAGCTTCTTCTTTGTTTCCTTTGCATCATTGATGTCCCCCATAACCTCATCCATATCGCGACACTCATCTGAAACAATCGTAATGAGGTAATCAGATGTATCAAGATTTCTGTTGAGTCTTCGATTGACTGATCCAGTTGTGGTGGTTCATTACGCTATCTTCAACTCACCTGTAATACACACAGGTCTATTAGTCGTAGTGACTCTCAATGTTAGTTTATGCCAATTTCTCCTAGATCGGACAGCACGACTACGAGCACACCCGACCTGCTTCGCCCTGATGTGCACAATTTCAATTTTTGCTTGGGGAAAGGGCCCAAGGATACATCGAACAACTTATAAGAATAACTTTTAAGATACCATTGAGATCAACGACAGCTACTCGTTTGTTTCCCTGAAAAATCAAATCGTCAATCAAGGACCCAATAGTCAAATTAAAATGGACACTAATTTACCTTCCAAGTCAGTCTGCTCGTTCTTGAGATCGGCCCGCAGGCCATCCAATTCACGCATACTGCTGTCATACATATCGCAGGATCCAATTTGGCTCATGAGCGTCGCACACATTTCAGTCTTCGAATCTAGCTGCTTCTTCAATTCGCCAGTTTCCTGCTTGAGGTCATCAAGTCGCTGACGAAGTCCTTTGACTTGTTTCTCGAGTTCAGGAATTTGTTTGTCCTCTAATTTTGCTCGTTCTTGGTCATCCCTACGGAAAACAACGAAGAATGTGTAGATCATATTATAATGTGTAGAACACATTTTTTATAAAATTCGTGCTTCACCAGCTGATAGTGAGAGCTGCCAAACCAAATTTAAGATTACGTCTAGCACAATACAGATGTTGCTATATTATAATGAGAGGTACTTTTGCAAGAGCTTCTGCTGTGGGTATCAGAGGTAATTCACCGAGAGACCAGTAACCTAGAAGTACACTTAATGAGTGACCAAATCGTCCCAGACATCATTTAATGTTGCCTCGCCTAAAAATAATTTTCTATCTACCTATTAATCTCAATCATTTACAATTTCTTTACTCGACGATGCCCAGCGACATATATTGGTGTTCGTGATGTGACGGTAAGGCCACTGTCCATTGCCTTTCTAATGCGAACCTTTTAAGCAGATTGAGCTTTCCCAACTTATCGCTAAGCTCAGTCACTTCCTTCTCGGAGTCCTCTCGGAACTTTGGTAATTCATTCATTAACTTTTCGAGTTTCTTCTCAAGGGCCTTCACTTCAGAGTCCACCATCGAACGATCACAGAGCGGACAGCATTGATCAGTACGATTGCGGAGTTGTTCGGCCATTTTCTTCTTGTATCTGAAATTTATCGGCAGAATTGTTCAAAATCAACGTTAGCTTAGTTTTCCTCAAACAGCCATCATCAACTCGATTGGTTATGTTTACAGAGTTGAGAGAAACTTTTAAAAGCATATTTGAGTCTTACGCACCGCGAGTAGACGTGCTGAGTTCCGACAAAAATGCTGTCCCGGTTACGGACCTCATTTAGTCGCTCCTCAGTCTCAACAAGGGTCTCATCGAGTGTGCTTTCCAAACCGACCTCGTCGTCGATTTTATCGCGGAGCTCTTTTAGGCGTCGCTGTAGTGCTGTCAATTCTTTCTCGCCCATATCGAGTTCAGTCTGGCACTATAAACATCCATAGCATTTTACGTTAAAGTTTGCACAGCTAAACGATGTTTCACAAGCAACTTATATGATAGATGAAAGCTATTAAAAAAAAACCGCTAGACAAAATTGTTCTCTATCTTATAGGAAAAAGCTGCTTGGAATGTACAGAGCCAATCTCAGTTAGAAATCTCCGACAACATATTTACTGTTGAAAAAATGGTAAAAGCATTGTTGCTAGATCGCACTCGAAGAGTACCTCCGGTAGAGTTCGATGTCCTGTGGTGTGCAATCATTTTGGATAAAAACAAGTGAATAGAACATCCCCACGACAAGTGTTTCACATCAGTTGTTGTCACCCTATCAGGCTTATAAAAAAACCCTCCAAAACCCTAAAAAATATATGGAAATGTGGCTTAATGTGTAACAAAAAAATACAATGCACGTAAGTTTTTGATTTGAGATGATATACACTATGATACGATAAAACACGATACAATACTTCCGCTAAAAGATGTTCTTGAATAGTCGCTTAACAATGCGAGTACCTTGGTCATTTCCTTTGTCTTTGAATCCAGGGATTGGCGCAACTGGCTAATTTCCTCATCCAGTGTCGAACGGGCTCCTTTAACTGCACGGGCCCATTCGCTGGTGGGCAATTGCAATTCCATATCAACAAAAGGATCCTTGAGCTCACGCACCATGCGGACCTTCAGATTGTTCACAATCTTGGCTTTTTTGACGATCTAAAGCATAAAGCAAAAATTACCTAACGTAGAAGCACAGTACTTGGTGCAAGATCCAGTGAATAGAAGAATCATGAGATCACAAGAGTCAAACATCGATTTGGTGACTTTTTTTGTACTTTTCGTCTGTGTTTATTCGTAAGAAAGGCGGCACAACGTAATATCGCACATTTAAACCATATGGTTTTGAATGATAAAGTTAAGCGTTTTTAAACTACCTACCTGATCCTCAAGCGACTTGATTTTATTTCGCGCGACGCTGCTGCGCGTAGCATTGGTAAGCTCTTCGTTGAGTTTTGACTCTTTACGCGAGATCTCCTCGATTTCTAACGTCAGGTCGTGAAGGACAGACTCACTCGTGGCTTTTTTTAACCTGTCCTCATTAAGCGTAGTAATACGAAATACAGTGAAAAGAACGTAGCAGATGCTGCAACTGTTTTAAGGTTGCATCGCGTGCGGCGAAATATCTCAAATTGTACTCCAGTATCGACTGATGATCGAAGTGTTACGCATGATGCACTGTCTGTTAGCCACGCTACGACTGTCCGTAACCTAACTTTGTTGTTAACCTAAGCCAAAAGTTTGTTTGTTTACATCTACAATGACATAAAAATTATTGAAACTAGACGTCATTCACATCAAAACCAGCACAAGAACCATACTTATTGTGTGCATAGAGATCGAACTTGTGCATGGCTTTTAATGGAAATTTTCATGCATATTCTCAAAAATTATATAGGCTATTTTAAAACAGACGCGAGAGAAGTGTCTCACGCATCGGCGTTTCTCTATTAGCTTGAAAATTTATTTTGAAACGTAAAACATAACATTTGTCATTACGTCGTTGGTCATAAAACCCCTTATGGTTTGCGTTTTAAAACTCTCATTTTGCTGGAAAGGTGGCGTAACACATGGTTTGAAATCCATTTTTAAGAAATAGAGGCAAAATATGTATATATGGTGTTTGGCGCTATTACTCGCGAGTTTTTCTAAATAACAAACAGGTGAGAACATGAAAGGAAAGTTTCATTAAAAATTACTTTGTAGAATTTCATGAAAAACAAAAGTATTGCATCTGCGGTGAGGGAATTCTCACGTGGGTAACCAGATCATTACGTGTGGTGAGTGTACTCAATGTTAATCTCATGAAACTTTTTTAGCTCGGAAATGAATATATATATATATTAAGTTGTAAGTGAAGGTGTTCATACTTTTCAAGTGACGCCTCCATAGACTTAATATCTTCATCAAACTGGTCCATCTTGGCACCAACAGAAGCAACCTCTTTTAGCTCTTGTTCCTTGCTGGCTATATCCATCAATAGGTCATCTTGTTTGCTTCGCAAAGAATCCAGCTGAGTCTACGGGGAAGCATACACGCATGCAAATACAATGGTCGCGAGATTATTTATAATAGATATGTATGTTACGGCCAGTACCGAGGGCATGTGCTCGTAATGAAAAGCCATCGCTAGTGTAACCTTGAGGTAGCATTCACAGATTTTAATAATTGGCATCATCATAATGTTGCTTTTAGAAGTCGTAGCGCTTACTTTTAAAGAGGCTTTTCGCTCTGTCTCCTCCTGAATTTTTCTCTGCAGTGCTTCAACATCTCTGGAAAACTCTTTTCTTTTTGTAGCTAGCTCACCTTCCATCTGAAAAGCCAAATAATAGAATAATAACTCTAAAGTATCACGGAACACACGCTGCGTCTCGTTAGCGCATGAGTGAGGCATATGCAGCAATATTGAATTTCCTCACAACTATACAAGATTGCGGGTCACAACTCTAAGCTATATAGTATTGCGTCAAATATAGATAAAGTGTACTTACCGCTTTAATGGCATCGTCGATTTTGATCACGTGCGACTCGATTTTCTGCTCCAGATAATCGTCAGATTTTACCTCTGCTCCGGCCTCGAGTGTTCGATTTAGCGATCGAAGGGATGCTAACATTTTTTGCACTGCCTGCTCATGCTGCCGATGTTCAATTTCCAAACGAACTGCGAAAGCGTAAGATCATTAAAACGTAAACAGCCGAAAAGTTTAAAAAGAAAAAAGCCGAAAAAAAAGAAGGCGAGCATAACAATTTCTATCGGAATGCTTTATATTTGAACTTCCTTTTATTGCTTCATTTACTTACTGTTATACGTTACTATTATAAGTTGTAACACTGCTGGTGTGTCATTCGTATAACACACCACAAATGAACTTTTCCTACGCACTTCGAATGAACAGTGTATTTCGGCTCAAGTAAATGTTTTCTCTCTATGCTTGTTTCTTTAATATCTAATGTTGTGTCGAATATTTTTCCATTTTCCATTATGCGCGTCAGTTCTCTCTATGTCTTGAATAACATATCTTGAATGTTACACAAAGTATCCTGGGTACCCTACAGCAAATCTTCAAGCATGTTTGTACAATATAAATGGCATGGCAAGGTGACGAAGGGAAAAAACGCCACCAAAGCTGTTGTTCATTTTCAAACTCCTAAAGAGTTCAATTATTGTTGCGCATTTTTCATCTGGCGTTGATCACTTGTTCGTTATTTAATTGGAATGCTGATAGTCAATAGAATAGACTCTTGAAGACAATACCCACCTAAACTGGATTCTTTTTCGCGGAGTTCCGTGTATTTCGTTTCAGCGGCGTCTTTCAGCTTACGAATTTCAATTCTACTGCGCTCCACCTGCAGCTTGCGATCAGCCATGCGTTGATCGAAATTCTTCAGCTCTTCCTCGAGCTCATTTCTGGGCAAATCCATTACATCTTGAACGCCTGATTTTAGCTCGTCGAGCCTCCGTTTGCACGATTTGTACTCTTCCACACGCCGACGATATTCCTGCTCCAAGCTTGCGAATTCGTGGTACTGTCGTTTCATTTAGTACAAGCTTATTGTTAATCAACAGCCATTATGCGCATAGAATAAGAACGCGTCCGATGGCATGAAAACCACTCAAAAACAATTTTTCGAAAGGCGTCGCTTGGAGCTTTGCTATTTTCACCAGTGCATAAATGAGGTAAACTAAGCGCGTGCAGTTAGTATGTCTTAGTGCGCGAACTTGGTCGCTCGACCACGACACTCGATCCGACCACGACTGGTCAAATTAAATATCAAGTTTTGTTTTGTTGAGTAAAATTGCCGAGCGCAAAGTCGAGCGTCGTCTTCGTAATAACAATCATAATGTTGCCTTTACGATACAAACCTGGCGATCGATTTTAACGCGTTCCTTACTCACGGCTTCTACTTGCTCGCGAGTTACTTCGAGTTCCGCTCTTTTCCTTTCTAGTGCGTTCCTCTTTGCCGCGATAGCCTGGAGATCACTTTTATAATTTTCCCTAACATCAATATGACAGGAATTATTAGCTCGTTAGGTCCCGACAAGGAAGGAGTAAAACTGAGCCAGTTTACTGGAACTAACTCGTGTTTAGTATCAGTGGATAGTACTTGTGCACAATTAAAGCGATTTTCTTTTGTAAATGCTCCATTTATGTACGTTCCTTTGAACCTCGGCCCATTTTAGTCTTAAAACCCTTAAACGTACAATTTCTCTGTTGTGGGTTTTTTCAGTGACTCCAAGGTTTTGATTCTCGCTTTGCTCTCCTTTTTTTCCTTGTTCAATACCTCCAGAACTTCGACGTACTTCGTCGCCGCAAATATTGCATCGAATCGTTCTTTGAGTGCTTTACCTGCAAGAATAATTGGAACCACCGATGTGCCTATTTTAGCTTTGAAAGGGCGGCTTAACTTGGATCGTATTTTACCTGAGCATACGTGCAAGGCTACGAAACATACATGCTTATTTGGCAGTAGAAGTTTGCAGAAGAAGCACTGAAAACTTCTACATAAGCTTGGCCACTTCCGGTATGATACGCCTGGCTTCAGGGATTGTTAGAAGAAGGGTAAATTAAGGCTGAACGCAATTTCGTACTGGACTCACCTTGCTAAAACAGGCAAAACACATGAGGATAAATATAGCAGTAAAATAACCGTTGATGAAAACACCGTTGGCGAAAACAACGACAATTGTCAATGAGATTGAATTGCGCATATTACGCAAGTCTAAGCGTTCAGACGTGAGACGCACCTTCGCCGAGTGGCCAATCCGACTCGGAATGATGACAGAAAATTACATTTTGCAAAACAGCTTTGGGCACACCGAGGGCTTGGCATACAAAAGCGTTAATGTCCACACACTTCGAACCCATGCTCTGATTCCTCTCGAGGTTACTGATCGTTGAATCCGTCGTGGAGAACTTAAAAGTGCGGTCCTTTCTTGTCAGTGTGAAAATTTTCGACACGTCAAATGACCGGTCTTTTGCATCAGTCAATCTAAAATCAGTTAACATGAAATTTTGTACACATTTATGTAACACACCTGTTAGACTCCGTGATTTTACAGCGAAATATGACACTAAATATGAGTTATCAACCTTGTTAGTGCGGGTTTGTCGCTTTTACTAGTTTCAAAATGACTGCCACTTTACTTTTTGTCAAGGAGCTAAGGCAGCGGTTTAAATTAAAAAAAAGAAGACCCAAAGGAAGAATTAAAATAAAGAAGACCGAAGTCTACAGACAGTGGATATGCGACTAAGAAATGTAAATGAGCAACATAGCGGGCTTCTACAAAACTAAAGACCCAACCAACTACGTCTAGAAGGGCAGCGGAGAATCCAAGTGACATACCATGAATTGATTTGCGATTCATGGAATCGACCGTGCCATCTGTAAGGCAGCTGCTGGTTACCACGAACCAGGAGGAGATCGTCTAAGATGCAGGGAACGCTGCAATCTATGTTATATACGATACTATACCCTCGCTTTCTTAGTCGCGATTACGCAGGTCGACTAAACTACTATTAGTTTAATGCTGATGTACATGTCATTTCATCGAGCGATTGGGGCCAATAAAATGATTATAACATAACACATGTCAAAAAGACTGAAGTTACGCATGCAAAGCCCGGCCTTCTGTCCATTTATTTATACGGAGAGGGCCATAACCAGGTACCGTACCATACCCACCTTGGCATCAGAAAACATCATTACCGCTCGCAATTCAGACACATTGGATTTATGTCTTAGAACTGGATGCGCGCCTATCTGATGCGTCCGGTGCAAGACGTACGTAAACGTTTTTTTTATTAATAATAAACATAATTTAAAATAATTTTAATTTAAATTTAAATTATATATTTCCATCTTATGCAGTCTAGTCGACTGTCGTATAAGGCGTACGGTAGACAAACAGACGGCATAGTGATACCAGCCCAAAGTCGAGTCGCGGTATTCTCAGCGTCTTAGGAGAAATACATCATACCTCATTTCTATCTTTGCATGGGTGGTCGCCCTGCCTGACAGAGTGGGGTCGTGGATGAAGCACTGGCCTTGACCCGGCGGCATGTCATTTGTAGTCATTGTTCGGAGGCACTCAATAATCGTCGACTTTCCCGCTCCATTGTGGCCCAGGATCAGAGTCAAAGGTGGTGTGAAAACGATGCGCTAGCATTGGTGAAGACAAAACCGCAATAAAAGCACACCCGGTCACCTCCAACATTAGGTACTTTCGGCAAGTCTACGATCGCGCTCTATTGCTATATTGTTCACGGTTATAGGAAACAACTTAGTTCACGTTGTCTAGCAATGCTTAGCGAAGTCCACTGCAAAGAGAGACATACCCCCTCCTGTAATTTTCTGCTTCTAGACTGTAAATGTGAAAAAAACTTCAATACGAAGCATGTATAGATATGTTTAGTAATATAATAACTAAACTAAAACGTGACCTCGATTATCAAATAACGTACTCATTTACATCGTAGAAATATATATGTTTTAGCAACGTATTCTATCACTTACATAAAAGAAATTCTAATGTTTACGTATGTATCGGTTAAAAGTGTAATAGACTCACACACTAACATTTTGTTGAGTCACGTTCTATTATGTTTTGTCGTATAACACCTAACATCGTATAACATAATGACAATCCACCCAATAAAGCATTACATTACAGACCCTCATATTAACACAAAACATATTGCCAAGCAAGTCTCACATACCCACGTGTTCTATATAATGAAGTTTCTAAGTGGCAATAAAATATAAGTGATTTCTTCTACATGAATACAGTCACGTAAAGTGCGCATGATTCAGCTATGATGCATTCGAAGAGAGAATATATTTATGTATTTTCGACAAGAGGGCGAGGTATTTAATCAATAAAAATAGGCGTGATTCGACACAACCGCGGCTCACAGCTGCTTCCCGAGCATGTCCATTATTGTCTATTTTCTAAATGAATCATTGGTGTCAGCTGCAATACACTCATTCATTATAAAGACTCATTCATTAAACTCTAAGAATAATTAGTCGTTTCAACTACCCATTTCAATGTAATGAAATGGAATCTAATTGCGCAGCACATACTTACCTGAGTGTCAGATTCCTCTGGACCGAACCCGCGAATACCCCGTATGCTAAGCTTTTCTATTCGTGACATTGTATTTCCCTTACAAACTTCTCGATGATTAGAAGTTTCGCTACTAGTTTTTCCGACCGTACACACAAAAAGAAAGAAACTCAGCAAGCAAGAAGCAAGATGTATTCGCCTGTCAGCAAATCAGCTGTGTACCGTGCGCGCCAACCCTTGCGTTGCCGGCAAGCCCGCGCGTTTTCGAACGAAATTAAGCGATGAACGCTGGTGTTGGCTGTTACTGAGTGTACTTAGAAGGTGCCGTATACTATGTCCAATCCTCTGAGTTACACCTCCTTTACTTTGCCCCTTTGTTTCTATGTACATCTTATATGATATCACTGGCACCCATGAGTGCAAAATATTAGATGACATGGAGAATTTTATTGTGCGATACTAGAAAATTCGAGCGGTGTGGCATGTCAAAATGAGCTACCAACGCGATTTCCAAAGAAAACTAGCAATCATTTAAAAACCTACAAAATATATAAGATACTTATCAGGTTTGGGCTGCAATAAAAGTACTTTTGTGGCCAGCATTAGCGATACAGGATGTTCTGTATGGAAGAGATAGGGCCAAGCAGACAAGCCCTCGAGATACATTTATAGAATGACGGAATAGGGTGATTGAGCACCTATCCGCTAACAAAATGCATTTTCGCACCCCATCTCAAAAACGATATTCTATAGATGCACAACAATTCAACATATTACCTACCAGCCTCGATATTACTGCAGGGTCACTCGCGTAACCCTACGCTAACCATCGAAGGCATTTCGTTCGAGGTTACTAAGCTGTATTTTACGCGAAAACCTCTTCACTGGATAATACGCTTATTTACTTTTTAATCTTGGCAAAAAATCTATCACTAAAGAAGACAGATTTGTTAGTGACAGGGCTGACGTAACAGAGGAACTATCCGAAGACAGGGAGATTCGCTGTAACACTACAAATTTAAACGAAGTATGTCTACTGTAGAAAATAGCCAGCCTGATGAGTTGTTTAGTCAATAGTAAGACGCTCGGATATACGTTAGTGTAGGACGGTTGCACTAACATTGACGGTCAATTAGACGAATCCCATACGCTATTAGCACGAGGTTACTTAGAACTTAGATTACGGTAGCGGAGAAATAAAAATAGATGTGTAGAAAATCCAGCCAATCCGTATATCATTGCAGCTAAATAGGTAAAATGTTCGCTTTGAATCGGTTCACCACTGAAGGTAGGCCTAGGTTTCGCGCTTGACAAATGTCATTGAAGTCTCATCAAACACAGAGCATCAACCGAATTGTTGACGAAAATGTTTATTGACGAAAATGGCAAGCTTAAATCCGCAAATAGAGGATAATATATGGAAAACTCTCCCATCATGTTTCATAAAGTGCCACATTCCAATTAGAAAACACATGCACTGAATCTCAATTAGGCACGCACGAACCGGTGAACCTATGCGTTTTGAATTTGGCGGGCTACCGTTTTCGCACGGGCCCATCCGAGCACCAACATATATCCATCAGCTGAGACTGTATAAACAAAAGCGACGCTAGGTGTAATGTGGTTGTGTTCGAATCATGAAATGCAAGTGAAGTGAATTGAGCCAAATATATACATTGCGCTCTCAGTTGAACTTGCCAGATTACATATGTCTTTCACTTCGGCATTCAGTGGCGCCGGGATAATGTCTGTAACTATAACCAGAGGTTCGCCTTGAGGAGTTTTCGTGTGGCTGAGTTAACTGACAATGTATCGGTGAATTAAAAAGCAGGTTCATTACAGCCGCCCGAGTTTACACTAAAATCGAACGATCTATAGAGTTACACTCTGCGGAGGGCCAGCAAGCGACAGAGAGAAAGAAAGACAAAGGGGAAGGGTTAAATTCTGTGTCCTTATTATCTTTGACACCTGTGCAGTCCTGAAAAGGTACGTTACAGTAAATAAAATAAATTTTCTCTCTTCTGTTTCATTTCAATGTACAGCCACATGTTCTTTGGTATTTGTGAAGTGATTTAACACATCTTCAGCCAATCTTATGTTCTGTGTATAATTTATGAAGGTCTGTTGTGGCTAGTAAGGTTTCAATAATGTGTTTTAGTGTTATATAAATATTGTTTCATACCGACGATGGCTTTTAATGAATACCTCATAACATTGTAAACACTCAATATTCTTAACTCATTCGACTCTATACTTAGTTGCATCTATATACGTGAAGTGAATTTCATGCAGACAATAGAGAAAGCAGTTTTTATATATTATAAAATTCTGTGGGACAAGTATGGAAAGCACGATCAAAGGTAAGTTAATGGTAGCTATAAAACCAGCTTTTTAAATTGTAATACAGTTGTGATGGGATTGGCGTTTCAATGGTGAGTAAACTGCAAAATTATTCAATAACTACATCTGTGCCGGATAAATTCGTAACGAACGTGCTAGTGATTGTGGCTTTAATATTACGACCATTTGTTGCGATCATAGCATCAACTTATAACCCTACCGGAAATTTGGTTCACTCTATCGAAGTAGTCGTTGACGAGTATACACCAAAAATTCCATTGCTACGATGCATTTAATTCTATTCTACGAGTGGTTGTCGAACTGCCTCCTAATACTTCTAGAATTTTTTGTAATTGTTCCGAAAGCATTCGTTTATTTGTTAAGCGAATTGAACTTCGAAGTAGTTTGAATGTGATAAGCAGATCCGCAACGACGGCTTCAACGTCTCAGAGCCAATGCCTTAGGTAGAATGACCTAATGAAATACAAATTATTAATAAGAGTTGATATTAGATTATAAAAAAGTTAAGCTTCACTTACCCACACGCCTTTCGGCAGGAAATTCATAGCCTTAAAGGTACATACTAATTGTCCAATATACGCATGTTTAATTTTATCGCGTACGGCAGCATATCGCGTTGCGTTTAACCAGTCTGGATGTAAGTCTTAAAGGAAGTAAGACTTAAAAGTGAACGCAGCAGATGGGTCGAATCAGTTGAATTTCATTTGGTAAAATATAGTTCTATTAAGCAATGTCGCGAGACTATTTAGAATTTCTTCATCCGCAGAACCATGGGCACGATTGAGTACCTCGTAGAGAATACGGCAACTCACGCGTTACCGGAACGAATGCAGGAGCTATATACAGCGGGAGAACTTATGGACCTTACTTTAGTTTGTAAGAATGGCTCAGTCAAAGCACATAAGGTAAATATGTCTAAAATTGTTATCACCGACATTGTTCGATTGATATTTGTTGTCCAGTGTTGTCCATTGATACTTGCTAATTATGTTTACTTAAAAGTGATGTGATAAACTTTAAGCTATAACAAAAGAAAACGTCTTAAAAGAAAAAGGGTCCCTCATGTCTCGGACACTATTCTGGCGTCTACCCACACGCTTACTTTAATGGAATATATTTGGTTAGTTGCTTATATACGGCTGGGTGGTTGTTTTCTCATAGCTCGTTAACATTATCTTGGCACTGTAGCGCTACGGATATAGCCTTTTGTTGTTATTTTTCAAATCTAAGTGTTTCGGTTAATGATCATTACCTGAATATAGTAATTACCTTGTCATCGTTAGTCATTTAGTTCCGCGAATATAACCGAAAAAACATGTTTTTGGCTGTACTAGATGCGAGCAGAGTACGCAAGCAAGGTCTCTTTGGCAGTTTAAAGTATAGTAGTGATAATTAGCATTGAGCGTAGAATGATGGGCTCTCCTTCGTTGTTGTCGCCTTTCTAGTCCTTTGCTGAATAAAACCACAAACCCTTTAGTTGCCATATGAGGACCAGCTGTTAGACCTTAGATGGCGTTGATAAACAAAAAAACAAACAACTGCATTAGAAAAATATAGTTATCAATAAAGGACAACACAATTGCATTTTTTTCTTTTTCAGGTGGTAGTAGCATCTCAGAGTAGGTTTTTAGAAGAGGTTCTTGTTCAACATCCCTGCAAGAGTCCGGTTATCGTGCTACTCGAGCTTGAGATCGATACGCTACGCGGCCTTGTCGACTACATGTACCTTGGAAAGGTATACAAAGCATTACCGAGTCGATTTGAGGTTCGCTGAAAAAAAACTAGCCACGTATTCTTATGCCAGTACAATTTTTGATCGCCTTGATGGGTTTATCGAACTACTAGGTCTATGTTTTGAAATTGTCGAATTATTAATGAGGTTGTCTTCGTACTCTGACGTAATGAACTGTTACTCAGTCGCGCTGTACATAATCAGCTGCGGAAATAAGCTCTCAGAAACAGTCAGCCGGACTTCGTTTTTTATTAAAATATATTTCTCTCACTAAGTACATGGGTGGATATGTGTGTATAGGTCTCCGTCAAAGCCACTGTATTGGATGATTTCATAAAGGCTGCAAATGCGTTACGGCTGGTGAGCGTGATCCGTGGCTTTGAACAAATAGGGATTGATACAGACAGTCATGGAGTGCACGCCCAACTGGTCGCCTGTGGGAGAAATGACTCGAGTTCATTTGAAGAAACCGTCTGCAACGTCGAAGAGGTGAACAATTTCGTCGACGCTGTCGCTGATCAGTCGACGACGACGACGACGGCCACATCTACGACAGCAACAGATACGACCGCGTCGGTGAATGCTACTCAACTTGAAACCGGTGGTATGCATAATAGCGCATTATGACGGGAAACGGGGCGATAGTCAAATCGTCTAAACGGAAAATTATTTAGAAAATCGCTTTTCATTCTAGATCTCTTATCTGTGTTTGCAATTTTCGCTCTCATTCAGCATCGCACTTTCTGCTATGTGGGCCCAGGAGCCCTGTCCAAAGATGGAGACGCGTCTTTTCGACTTGGGCAAGTTCCTTTTGCTCAAGAGGAGCGAAAGCAAATAAACATGGTTTACTGGGCGGATACTTGACATTATTGTGACTTTGTCTTGTGATGAGGTCAGTGGGAGTCGTCCGGGTGGAATATAACAAGTGATAGATTTCACAGTCGTGAATGATGGTACTTTAAAGGTCTTGATTGGTAGAACTTGATTAAATCCAATGGAATGCTTAATTGACCGTGTCAAATCATCATATTTATATGATATTGATGTTTCTGACATTAACGCTACAACAGGTGTGATAGTTGGATGGGCGGTTAATAACAGCTTATTTTACAGGATACATCGTAATGTGCAAAAAGCGTGACATAGTTGAACTTCCTGTTGGTGTCTTGCGCAATTTATGCAAACATCGATGCAATTTCATCGTTCTGACATATATTCCGGCATTATCGTCTCTTTTGCTGTTAACGTGTGTAGATGTGATCTCAGAGGGCTCAGAGCTGGTGCAGGTGCAATCCCTGGAGGGCCAGGTTCCCGATGAGACGTTCGTTACCGACGAGGTAACAATGGCCATCTCTTCGCCAGCCCCGGGGTCCGCAGTCACATCGCCTCATACAACAAATCAACAACAGCCATCGGCACTGCGGACAATAGTCATTTCATCAAGAGCCAACTTCGATCAACGGCCGTCTCAGCGATTGTTTTCACAGCGACCTGTAGAAAGAACGTAAGTCCGACCCATGGACCCTGTCCTTACGTATTTCTCCGCGGAGCCAAACTTTGACGTTTATTAAATGGTTATTGGAAAAATGAAACGTCGTAGGCTATGCTTTTCAAAGGAACCGACGGCACATTTAACGTTGAAGTCAAATTTGGCAAGCCATTGCTCATTGCTAGATCATAATACTATAAGCTCTTTTGTGGAAAGTGGATCGTTCATTTTTAAAAAGCACGCCATATTTTTTGCGAGTAGAATCAAAACGGTAAGTAATCGAATGAATTGTATGGTTAGCTATGTATAGTGCATCCGAAACGATGGTCAATAATCAGGTTTTTATGGACTATACAGTGATTTCAAACTGTGAATGCTGCCCACCAAAAATATGAAAAGTTAGCTTGCACAAGATGAGAATTATAATTTTTGTGACTAAAATTGAAGCGTCTGCATTTCAGCATAAGCGGCGCCTACCAATTGGCTATAATGCCAAGCGTAATTTGCAACAAGGTGATTGACGTAAATCTGCCATTGCACTCCCGTTTGTTATTGGCATACTAGAGCCACTGCTCTCGAAACCTTTTCTTTATTGTATACCACTCACCCTACACGTCTTAAATAACAGGCTCGAAACGTTGTAACACGTGACAGTACGTGATTGATTAACATGGTGACGAAATACGCATGGTCGCAGTGGATAAACCTTGATAGTGAGATTATTTCCATCTCCTTAACAGGCTCGGGCGAACTAACCAGACGAAACGGCGTCGCTTTGACGTCGTGGCGCTCCGTTCACGACCATCCGCTACCTCGTCTGCTACCGGGGGTACTGCGGATCTTTCGTCGTCCGGAGGTAGCGAAATACTCGCCTTGCCGGGCACCGGCCCACCAGGCCCAGGAGGAGGGGGTTTGCCCGGTGTAGCCGGAGGCAGACCAGCTAATGCTACCGCCACTTACAATAATCGTAAATGTGAAAGTCTGGCGCGCATCGAAGCAGGCCTTATCGGGGCCGAACAGCGGGACGGAGGCGAATCGAATTTAGATGAACTCGTAGGAGTTCACCAGCAAATGGTCGTTGACAGCAACGGTGTACGAATGCATCAGTGTCTTTTGTGTCCGCAGACAACAGCGTTCCCGTCAAATATGAAGCGACACATCATGGGCCATCTGGGTATCAAACCGTTTAAATGCCAGCACTGCGACTTTCAGTCGACTCTTCGTGGTGACCTCAACGTGCACGTGAGAAAAAAGCACCCGAATGATGAACCACAGCAAAATATTATCATCAACATAAAATGACGAGAATGGTACCCAGTGGTTGGTGGCGGCTCGATATATGGAAGTCAAGTATGTAGAAAATATAGGGACGACGATAGGTAGGAGCCACGTAGGACAGAAGGCATCGGCTTCAGACTGGGCTTGTTCGGTGACTGTTATATGTATAAAGGCAAATACTATATATATATACATATATGGGGTGTGGGAAAGTCTAATAAAGGGTATCTCACTGGCTTGCATATGGTGGCGTAGCAGAAATGCGGCCTTCGAGGGAATGTGAAATACGTGGACGTCCTAGTCCGCTTGTACATTGTTGATAACAATAGCAATTTATCACCATTCATAAATATCGTTGCCACATTATTAGTTGTAATTATGTAACATGTTTACTATTATAATTACGTATAATTAAGGCAAAGTGATCATTGTCATTTTCATTGATTTAGTTATCATATCAGGTCAAAGTTGCTAATCGTGTTTATTCCGTGAATAAAGCCTTGTAAATATACTTTCTGCGTGTAACAGTTGTCTTCGCTATCTATGATATAGCTGGATTAAACAAAAGCACACACATTTGTTTAGCAGGTGGGCTTTTAATTAGTTACACAGTTATATTTCGTTGTAATAATCCTTTAGTTGATAGAATTACCGTTGGTTTAAAAAATCCACTTTCCACAAGAAAAACGAGAGCTCATTGGTGACTGAGACATCTGCGAATCAAAAATTATTATAGGCATGTAAGTACGCCTATATGTAGGTACCATCGGTGCTTCGGATAGAAAAACCAGTAGACGTTTTCCACTGATTAGTTAAGAAAAGGAACCATTAAGATTGTTCTGAACGTTCTAAACAAGACTAGTAATTCATCAATTTCTCAAGGCCTGTTTTGATTTAGTGTTTGTCATTAGCGCCGGAGATCTTTCCAGTCAATTATCTTATTCTGATACATTAAGAAATACCTCGAGAAAAACTTTTTCAGATCAGATTTGCCTGATCTTTTTCGTACTCGTCTTTTTATTAATTCCCACACCCAGCAATGACACGATTATTTGCGCATCAGCAAACCATCAACACGAAAGCAGACACTAGAAAATTATGGTTATGCCACCATTCTATCGCTGTTGACCATATTGTTTTGCTTCCATTAAAAAAATATAGAACGGGATAGTCTAGACTATTAGGAAACATTCGTTGCACTAGAAGACAGCTGTTGTACGCTATAAAGTTTAGCCTCATGATAACAGGCTTAATATTTCATGGTTACATGGCAAATAGTAGATTTCTGTAAATGGCATTGTGTATTGCATCCCTTTACTTCAAGTGCTGAAGTACATTTCAGCAAGTGTTAGCATTAGGTTTCATTGTAGCAAGAGAAACGCGTATTTTCAATGTCATCGGCGCATTCCATATAAGATTCTCATTGGTTACTAAGTTGCAAGTCGGCTGATGTTTGAGGCAAAGTAGTATTCGACTATGCACACCCTTCAGCTTCCTTCCTCCATTATAAAGTAGGAAACGTAAATTAATTGCACAGCTATAAGTTGTGTACGCAGTAAATCTTTATTAAACTGGCATCATATACTATTTCATATATCATCAATAAGTTGACATTATCGTTTATCAGTTTGTATCATTTGTAATAAATTACGGTCGTCAATTGCAATAAATTGTCGACATACGTATCTGTATACTTATTACTCCTTCCTATATATATATATATATATATATATATAT
>MNPL01001351.1:0-10997 GCA_002081605.1 Tropilaelaps mercedesae
TATATATATATATATATATATATATATATATATGTGTATATATCTACAACTTTTTATTGAAAGGAGAGTTAGAAACTTCATCGTTCTAAAAAACGCCGGGGCTACAAAAGCGACTTCATGCAGAGTGGAGAAAAACGGCGACGTTTAATGTGGATCTCCTTCCTATCCGTGATTTTGGCTACTTCAGTTCAATACAGCATGTATCGAAACGAATCGATGAGAAGAGCGCAGCAGTAGATCTGGGAACTACCGGGATATAGACAAAGGGAGGTTTCTGTAACGAGTTAGTTAGAATAATGGGGCAAAAAGGCACTTACAAATTGATAAATGGGAGAAAAGTATAGAGAGAAAGTTAAGAAAGAGTTTTAAGACGGTTATCTAGGTGCATATGTTATAGATAAAACATATCATCGCCTTCTAGAGGTTAACGTCGTCTAAAAATGTCGGGAAGGCGTAGCTTAAATATTCGATATTGTACTCAAAAACATGAAACGGAGTGTATTACAGCTGAGAATAGCAAACCAACTACGATGTGATAAAATTTTAAGCGGCAACTATTAGTTATGAAAGGTGGAAGGAACACACAAGGGTACGACATTTCCTTAAAAGTAAGAGCGAAAGGAAGCGCAAAAAATGAGGGTAGACTGAGAGGATAAGTAAGGTACGACTCAGCAAAAAAACAATTAGAATAGAAAATATTCGTAAACATTCAACTTTGCCTGTAGATCTTAAAAAGTACAAAAATTATTCTGCATCACATTCAAGCACACTAAGTGTGCAAAAAATCTACGAGGAAAATATTTTTCCGTATAATTGCTTGTATTTGCAATATAGAACCAAGCAGAACTATATTTTGCGTTAAACAGTCTGGGTCTCTAACGGCTCATTATAAATTCGGCACGGAACAAAAAAAATGTTCGCAAGGCTAGATAGATGTTTAGGTTTAGAAGAAATTAACCCTTGAAAGTATAAAACATTAAGCTCTATCAGTGCACTTTTGGGGTGGCACTGCAGGGCAACTTTATCATCAACATAATGATCAGCGCGTTCATATCACTGATTTCACTTTCACAACTAGCGACTCGTGCTAAAATCCACCTTCGTCGAATGTGCGAATTACTAGCCGGTCCGGTCACGTCACCTAGATGAAAGGCCACGCAAATCTAGCATGAGATGCCGTGACACACAGATTTGATTGGTAGCCTTTGACACACCACTGTGCTAACAGCCAGCAGTCACTGACTATATGTGTAAATAGATCAAGTTGCAGGTACTATACATTTGTGTACGATACATTTACTATGTTATAAATATCGCCAACATACCGAAGAGACAAGCTGCTAGTGCCACGATTTGCGGGTGACTTTTGGCGAGCGCCATTTATAGGGCGGCAAGGTAGGGGAGAGCAAAACCAGTTCCTGCCGAGAGATGCTAGCCGGTAGCGGGCATTGGTGGCGAGAAAGAACAAGAATGGAAGATGTCGTCGACAACCTCTGCAACGATACGAGGGTTGCTGGGCACTCGGGATGCGATGGCATCGACTACAGCCGTAAACGTTGCTGAGACATCTCTGGAACAAGGCTGGCCGGCAGAATGCTTCGACAAACCGAAAGGTGAAAAGAAACCGGCCTAAGAGGGTGTTTGGGACGATGGCAATTGGCCTCGTAATTTCAAGCGGGGTTTTCGAAGGTGTAGATGGTGTTGTTTAGTACTATGGAACTAATGCGAATAAACTGAGCGCACAATGAAAGTGAGACGTGAAATAATGGATGGAACGGGGAGAAATATACACGCTTTGGAAATGACTCAGCTTTCTCAAGCTTGGTATATTTTAGTTAATATAATTTATTGGTCATTTTTTGCTTTGCCTTAAGTTATGATTCTACCAATGTTAGAGGGCGCGTTTGATTAATTTTATTACTGAATAGAAGTTGGCTATGTAAAATATGCAGGTACTATATATTTTTAATTAACAAAAAATATGTGTATTTCATGAGACATCGAACAAGTTCTGCTAGGGCTTACCTATTAATTTATCAGGGCTGTACCTATTAGTCATCTAAAGTTGGGAAACTGCGTAAAATAAAGTTAAATTCGAAGTGTAGGTTCTGAGCTCCGATATCTGTGTGGCATATCTTTGGCTCTCATATGACAGAAAGCTAAAAGGCATATCGTACTACAGATCGTCATAGCATGAACAACATCTCACGGTCCGGTCAGCCAATGCGATGCCTTCCGCCGATGCGATCCGCTTTAAAACACGAATTCCGATAATCCTAACGTTGTTTAATTTATTATATGGAATTTATGAATAAAATGAACTACTGCATTTCAGCAGCAAACGGTGTGCCTTGTAAAAACGGTTTCAGCAAATAATGCAAAATGGTCTATGTAATGATGCTTTTTTATACAACACGTACGGTCCAATCATTTTGACAAAGACTACAGAAGAGATAAAATGCTACAGAAGTTGGCTTCGTCCAAAACCTTCTCTTACATCAATACAACTTTCCGATGAGCCGCAAGCAGTATTTCGTCAATACGTGAAGTTATAGCAGGCTTATTCATATGCCTACAGAAAACCTCGAACGAGAATTCATGAACCATAATAATAAAAAAAAGCATACTATATTTTTCAGTTTCGTTAGGCAACTGGTGCGATTTATCTATAGACATAAGCAAAGCACTTTGTGCATTGGGACTTCGTCTTATGTGTGGAAGAGATTATTACAATGACACCTGCTTTTATAATTATATAAGTACAAGGGGATAATATCTATCGCTTTTATAAGGTATACATTACACTGACACCTAAGCATTGTTATCATCACAATGAGCGAAAAAGGATCGCATATCGGTGTTTGTCAGGCCGACTGAATTTCTCATATTAGTGAAAAAGTGCTTGCGCCCAATGGTTCCTGGTCAGCCTTGCCGGTTACAGCTCAGACGGCATCCTATCTGACAGCTCAGAGAGTTTGGTGAAACGCTGAGACCTATCACTTTGGAACCACAGCCTCCACCTGTTTCCTCGGCACTGGTATTAAAAAAGATACACCGTGCGAAATACAGGGGCCTCAACAACAGGATCCCTTTTTAACAGTCGTTGCTTGGACGCTTGGAAAGCTGCCCTTTGCTCAAATTTTAGTTAGAGAAGATTTGTTGGTGTGATTTTGTGTAACATAATGTGCTAGAGAAAATTTATAACGAACGATCATGACTTACAAAATTTAGAATATGCTAGTTTAAGTAACAAAACATAATACTGTTCAATACGTATTATTCAAGGTAACAGTTATGCGTTAAGATAATGTATTGGATAAAACCTATTATCTAAACTCTTATATCCAAGCTGATAATACATATTTGGAAGCAAATTCATACGTAGAGGAAGTTATAAATTGAATTGACTATAGGTTAGAGTGACAATTTGAAATTCATCGTTGGCCTGCCATAATCCAATGAACCTTGAGGACGAGATTATAGACACAAAAAACCATGTTTTTTGTAATTCGATTCTATTTCGTTCGACCCTTTACTTTTTTGGCGCGTTTGACTTGAAACTGATTAAACTAACGTTTGCCTGAGATGAATTAGAAATAACAATACGCTTGAAGATAACGGGTCCGGCAGGGTAGACCGATATTCTCTGTACTTTCACATGTGAATATCTCAAACCGTCCTACACATATAAAATTCAACTTTAATTAACATTAGATCAATAGACACGTGATACTTAAATTATTACAAAGTTTTGAAGGCCTCTTACTAACAAACTATACGAACTATTCTATCTTGGATCAATTAAGCTGTTCATTTAGATCGATACTGTACACAATGGCTCGGGTCTCGTCTGCACCGCTACTAAGTCTGCTTTTCTTTCAATGATCTTCCCGTCGGGCCGGGAACTATCCAGCTTTAGCTTCAAGTGTTGTGCAGGTCGGTGGTCAGAACAGGCGAAGAAGCGGCGCGTCGTTCACCATATTCTGGCTTAGGTTCTCCCTTCCTTTCAGCCGCAAGAGTCAGCACAGGCTTGCTCACAAGAATGAGTCGGGATGTGATGATGTGAGCAAAGACTGAACGCGTTAGTCTAAAATGTTCTGCTGTTTGCAGTGGAGACCCACATAGTAAACCGGCACACCGGTCAGTTCGCCCCTAGCCACTGGGCTCCGTCCGTTTTGGCTTGCCTCGATCAACGGCAAAAAGTCGACGATCAAGCCTCTGTGTAAAACAAATAGGCTGTTCGTAGTAGTGACAATGGACGAGACCTGATAGCAGGGCTAATACTTCTTATACCGTACAACTTCTACATTAAGGAGAGGCGTTCGTAGGACATAGCGGACAGGAAAAAAGGCTGCGCCTTCACCTGCCTTGCCGTTCGAAATGACCGCAGTCGCAGCGTTCGGACTTGAAGATTGTAGATGCATCCTCAAAGAAGTTCTTTGATAGGTCGTTTAGACGGTTGACCACGTAAATGTCACAGAGTTGTTGTTAATGTTCATAGACTCTTAGAACGGACAGGTGGGCGATCGAATGGTCGATTGGTTAGAATAATATAATCAGCATCTATTCAAATTTATAGGATTCTGAAGCAGCTAAAATGGAGTTTCTTCGCACTGCTATGGAAAGCAAATAAAAATTTACACAAAATAGCTGGTTTATGGTCCACACACTGAAGTCCACACACTGAAGTCCACACACAAGCATTGCTGCTTGATGATGGCGTTAGCATTAGTGTTCGAAAAGTCACCTTACACCCTTATATATTTACAAACATTCATAAAGGTATTGAGTAGTTTTTCATTATTTCGTTTACTGTGAAGTTGAACATTCTGGTTAGGAGATAATTGGTCACAATTAAAAGTGCTTAAGATTCTTAAGTCAATTTTGAAAGTAGCTTTTATATAGCAATAACCTAAGTCAATAAGACGTGTCGCTCGTTGCTGTTTTAATTTAATTTAATGTTTGTGGAAAGTTGTAATGGAGATAATGCACTTTTTTGAGCTTCCACGTGAACTAAGAACAAGTGTGTTGCGTGCCCACTCTATACTGCTGTTGTGATCAACAGTGTCAAGAGATATACAGAAACAGCTAGGATTCCACTGATCAAGGACTCAAGTCTACAGACTACACGAAGTGGCTAGATGGGTTTTCGGCAATATCTAACGCAATGGTGGTTTTTATGAAGAAAATAGCGTTTAGTGAAGGGCCCACGTTTACAAAATTGTTACTTTGGGCTGGGCAGCGAATTTACTTTGGACACATTTGGGCAACATCAACAATCAACATCAAATAAGTCAGGTAACGTTTCCACAAGGTGGTCCCTCTTGGTACATAACGAGGGCAAAAATTGAGCTTATGAAGCGAAGCCATTGCTCCGAAAGCACGTAATTCTAAGTTTACTTATCACTACGATCTTGCGGTTCAATATTTCTAGATTTCTGTAGAACGATTTTTAGCCCTGATTAAGGTTACTGTACCCAATTTGATTTGGGGTCTCATCCAACTGTTATCAGATACTAACTAAATAAGATTTATGTAATGCTTGAATTTAATTAGTAAAATTTCATTGAGGGTAAATGATCAGTTCACCCTTAAGCAGAATCACGCATCACCTTAAACCAAGCGTTTCATCTTAAGTAATGTGGAGCACTAGAAATATTTAAGCATTTCTACGAAGATAGACTTTGAACGCTACATTTACCCTAATATTTGTTAGCTAGCTCTTTCCCGACATCAAGTGAGGCAACACTAAGTGTAGATGGCAGAGTTTAAGTCTAATACTGTAGGTCCAAAACTTCTAAAACATATTTTCTAAGTGCTATCTTGAAAGTTATCGTAGCAGCTACTTTGCTCTCTTTACCCACGGGAACACGTCTAGAAGCAAGACCAAACATTGCTTTTAAGGTAACGTTTTCTCGATGGCAAGAACGACATAGCTCTACCTGGGGGTAGATAGACCTTCTTAAGGCCAAAGCTTACTTTTTTTATACAGGTAAAACGTGAAGTTATAAATAATAGAAAATAAAAAGAAGAAGCTATAAATTGATTTGGTGGAGATGCAGTGGATCATATTTAATAAAGAGCCTTATCGCAGATATGACGGATTCTTGTATTGAACCTGTTATGACAAGTCTGCAACGCCAACATGCAGTGGCCTATAGAGATTCCTTAAAATATACCGGTTGACCTTCAACAGATGCGACACTGCAACCATTTTTTTTCGGTTAAGAACAAAATGAAAGATTGTGGGAAAATGTATTTCGGAACAGAAATGTTCATCTGTATTTCTTAGAACTTTTTAACGTTTTGATTTTCGTCTTCATCGTATAGGGATCGCATAGAAGTCCTCTCGGTTGATCTGCACGCGTCCAAGTAAACCACATGGGAATCACTTGATACACCAGCTATATATCCATGAGCAAGGTGCATTACTCACACATCGGATATTCGTCTTCCCTATCGTAAAAAGAAGCCTGACTTAATGCTAGTAAGGCAAAGACTAAACCGAATAGCGCCTTATTTGTCAATCCTATGTCCTTCTTACTTCGAACGTTTGTCAAGAAAATTTAGAGCTTTGAAGTTTACAAATGACGTTATAATTAGAATCCGCCTTCCAGCTAATTCAGCTTTAATATGTTAGAGTAAACCGTTAGCTGGGTAAAACGAAGGAATATACGTTCTGTATGACTAAGAAAATCTCCATACCAACTTTACCATGCAGCAAAATGAATTGAAAGAAATAAAACTAACTCAGTTCACCATAATAATTTTATTTTGCATAACTAGTCACTACCGAAGGGAGGTTTAAAGTCTATGCTAAAAACTTATTTCGAGCTCCTAAAAGGCCCTGACCTGTTTGTTGTGAATTAAAATGTATTTATCCTATTGTAACTAAGATGATTCTTTTGACTATGATACCCGACTTAGTATATCTAATTGCCAAAGGATATTCAGTTCAGATCCTATTGGCGCGCTAGCTGTGTTCAAACCTGATTTGCAAGCGTCGCGCTCAGCCATCAATCACACGGATCCAAATTATAACTTTTTGGCTAAAATCAAAACCTCTCAACCTGTAAGACGTGTAGCCCATGGCATGGTGTTGGACGAATTTAAATATATTAATGTTGAGGCGTATAATCGTTAGTCACGTTGGTCGAAAGTGATGATACGGTGTCTTTATATTAATGGCATAATACATTTAAATAAAATATTCTTCTAATCAGGCATCAGACCTGGGCTCTTGATAGCCATTCGGTGCGCCCACTGCCAAATGACCCATTTAGCTTTTTTGCAGTCGATTTTTACGCCATTTGTCAAGCAAGCATGAGTTCAAACGTTAGCGTATACTTGATGGGTTTTGCAAAATAGTTACGACGGGCGCTAACCAAGAAGGATCTAGATAGTCTGTCGAAACAGCGCATATGCGGGACGCGCTTACTAAGCCTCTATCCAATCGCTATGTGTGAAGTGTATATTGACATATGTGCGAAAAGATTAATGGAGCATGTCGCAAATGTGATTATTCGTACATTTTGAGTAAAGAATAGAATGTAAACTATTTAAATGAGTTAAGTGAGCTACAAAATTATAAAACTGGCTGCCTGATTGTGAGCAAAATTATACAATGAATATGCTGGAAAGGTAAAACCTACTGAGCGACAAGAAATATGTTGCCGTATCCTTCTTTGTGTGGTAAACTAAGCCTGGTTTCAGGTCAAAAAAATTAAATGAATTATTCTGACACAAATAGGGCTCTATGGCATTTGTTCAAGCGGAACAGAAAGCTCTTTTGAAAGAATCGGTTGTTACACTATAACACGAATTTTTACTGCATTCAAATATTTTCTGCCGCCCCTATTGTATATATATATATATATATATATATTATGGACTATTTCACCAATATATATATATACTATGGACTATTTCGCCAATATTCTTTCGCTTTGGACTGGCTCAGTGCCAATAGAGCGACGGCTCTGAAAGTTGCCTAGTAGGCAGAACACACTACTAAGGTGGCTAGGCGCATTCTATACACTAGATACTTTCTTTAAAACGATATAGTTCGCTCTTTATAAATGTTTATGCAATGCAATTATAAAATAACTAAAAACTACCTTATTTTTCGAAAATTTGATTGCGTGCCATAGTTTACTTATGAAATTACTTTGTGGATATTTATATACATCGATCGGTTAGGTGCCCGAGGTATCTGCCAAGAATAGATTAAACTGCTGGATGTGTCACAGTCCTATAGGCGCGAAAACGTTAAACGTCCAGCGGAATTATCCAATGCTCTCAACGGAGCAATACTTACGACGGAGTGCTTTATCTCCGAATGGAGCAATTCTTACAGTGAAGTTTCTACGGTCATTATGAAGAAAATTAAACTATCGGTGCTCTTTAAGAGGTAACGAAATTTTATTACGTATTTAGCCAATGCAGACGAAATTTTTAGGCTTTGGAAGGTATTTTTGCCATTTAAACGTCTTCTCCTATGACGGTAAAGCAAAGTAATGAGATTAAAAGAATCATAACACAAAATCGTAACCGCTATAATTTGTTATCGTTGTCTTATTGGATCTCTAGTTTTATTTTGTTAGTACAGTTAGTGATAGCTAGCTCATACTTGACATATTCATGAAACAAAGATTCATGCCAGTAAAGAGTGAACTGGTTGCCGAAATTAGAAAAAACTCTTGATGGGAGGGAAGTCCGGCTTGAAAAACTTAGGTGTGGAGTAAATGTTAAGTCGCAATTAATTGGTTGACGTAAATTTAGGCACGGACATCGGATTATTATTTATCAGATTAGTATTTGCTAAGGTTAACACAACTATGCGACATTTTTCTGTTTCAAATTGAGTGGTTGAAGTTAGGCTTTTATGGCCACACGTAATGATGCCACATAAAAGATATACACTTTAAAGAAAATAGAATGTCTCAGCTCGCAGATGCTAATAATATTATATTGAGATAGCCATCTAGAGTTGGATAGGTAACATAAACTGTACAGCTATCAATATGTTCTACGACGTACGTAGTGCTTTTGCCAAACCCTCGTATGGTCAAGGGTTGGTCAAGCTGCATAGCAGGGGTTTTCCACGATCCGAAACTACACCTTCAAAACATCCCTGAAAATACGGTAAGTTTCGATAAAAAACAAAAAAAAAGACAAAAAACCAGCCTTTGCACCAGGCAGAGCAGTGATGCTGGAGATGATGATTGATTATATTGATTTTCTATCGTCATTCAATCAAATTTAATTACAGATTAATGCACACAGTAAAGACAAAATCTACATTGAAATCTTATAACCCATAGTAGCTATAACAATGATGCAAAATGCGCATGTAGTGTATTTGGAAAATCTAAATTATTGTTCGAAAACCTTTTAACGAGTAAATGGTACTATAGTAATCGTAAAATGTAGACCACCAACTGTTTCCTCACTAGGGGATCCTACTAATTGGCTATTTACGTTTCCCTTAATTATCTTACTATTACCACTAATATAATTATCTTCAAACTAAAAATTTCCTCAAATCATGTAAGCTTTACTTGAAACAAATTAACGAAGTATGTAAGGATATTAGGAGCATGGGTAAGTTATTCATATGGACGCATCCATTGTACAAAATGAAAATTAGCCGAAATTTCGACAACAGCGATAATACGTTACCTGAAAGCTACAGCACTGTGCGACGACACCTTTAAAGTGTTGCTTGACGACATTTTTGAGGACATCATTTTTGCAGTGCAGTCGGTCGGTAACTCAAAAGATTGAAGCATAAGGCGAAAATCATATATAAAGGGCGGACATAGGAGATGATCCAAATCGACAAAGGTCAAACTTAATGTTCCCCGCACTTTTACGGGTAATGATTTTTAAAGCCCATTTCTGAAGTTAATAAATATGGTCCACTACGCTCTTGTACGCTAAAACGAGGGCGCCAGCACTATATATAAAATTTGAAGGCAAAAACGTAGGGTTATTAAAACCTCTTTGCTAAGGCAGCGATAAGCATGGCAAACAGCAACTATGCCACCCGCTAGTCTCCGCTGAAGGCCTTCGAAAGAGATGCTATCTCAAAAATTCCCGTTCAGAAAAAAGCTTTAGGGAAATGAACTGCAGGTGATCGAAGAATTGGTTGGCTTTCCATGACGAGCTTATTATTGGTAAGTATTTGAATTTTTCTTTTTGGGTAGATGTGAAATATTTCCGATTTAAAGGCAATAATGGAGTAAAAATTACCGTAAATTCAGCTGTTGTAAACCAAGTCCAACCTATGGTAAAGCCAGTCAATATTTAGCTTCCAGATTAATAATATTATCAGCACTCGTGTACATTCGTTCATACAGTTTCTACTAGATGATATATGTAGCAATACTCGCCGGTTCTAACACTCAGAGTACAGTCCTTTTTTTTAACCAAACCAGAGATTTGTCAATGTAAAGCTTTATCTCAGTAAAATATCTAACGTATAAACCCGTTCATGCTCAGCTCATGTCCCACAGAATTAGATTCTCTTTAGTTTGGATAGAGTATTTTTTCATCTCCATGCGACCTCGGCGACATTGAGTAGAGTAGGCTGGTAAAACGTCAATAATAAGTTAAGCATAAGATTTCAAAGGAAGTACAAAAGGTATGAATCGAGTGTGCTCTTCTACCATCCTTTAAAGTGTCCGCGAACACGATTTGCTGGTAGTAAATTCCGTAGATAACATCGGTACTGCTATACCTGGCAAATCACTTGCTAAAATTGACTAATCAAACCGACCGACTGATTGACAGATCGGAGTCACTGATTGAATAATCAGACTGGCCGGTAGCTATGTAGAGTTGTTTAATTTTGTAGTAATATCACTATTGTTTCTATTTGTACATTCCAGGATTCAACCAAGAGCCGCACCGCTGATTCGAAGGTAAAAATTGCTTTAAATTTTATTGCCAAAGGGATATATATATATATATATATATATATATATATATATATA
>MNPL01001352.1:0-10772 GCA_002081605.1 Tropilaelaps mercedesae
CATCAATACAGAAGATGATATATATATATATATATATATATATATATATATATATATATGCACATTTGTGCTTACTGTCGCCATACTAGGATCAGTTTCAGGCATCACACGGTCAAAATTCCAGTTATCAAGGTAAAGTGTGCCAAGATGGTATCCACGTGCGATAAAGAACGGCTCCTCGATGAGGTGCTACAATAATAGGATTTCGTCAATTCTAGACAGAATAACTTCACAGCGCTACGGGCAACTCAAGCGAATTTTGCATTATGAGATATTTGACGATAAAAAACAAATCACCGCGCATGAGTATGTGCATACGTCTGTACGTATACAGCTACTACCAGCACAATCGGCCATTGCGATACAAAAGTCAATGGCTGTTGTGAATTATTTTGCTACGAGGCGAAACGGAAAAAAACATAGCCCCTTCTCTGACATAGTATTCCTCCCTCTGCAACGTCTGCTCCTTCGCTTCAGCAATTTGTCGCACGATACGTACAGCACTACGATACGAGATGCATTAATTTTCGTTACCTCGCCACCCTATCAGCTCATCCCCATGTTCCTTCCAGAACAGCAGAAGAACTACGGGCACGAGTTGTGGCATAAAATTCACAGGTAAGCGACGCCTCTGTATCGCGACTGGCCAAAAACGTCAGGCCGAGCTGTACGTCCAATCAGAGACGAAATGTACCGAAGACGAAATGAGAGCTAAAGCGAGACAGAAACGAGGAGTGAGGTTGCTGCCAGCCGAAATGTCCGATCTTCATTGACGACACCGGCACCACGATAATGCGCCGAGAGACTTCTGCTGAACAGAAGAACGTTTCACAATCGTTCAGCTAATCGTGTCTACCTACGTAGACCTATACATAGCACTTCATTCATTATACACGTACATACTTCACTGTGATAATGCAATTTCAAATATGGCCATTTTGCTAGCTACTCGAACGACATTATTGGCTTGCTGTTGAATCAATATGGAATCCGATCGCAAAAATGAAAAACTCCTTTTGAAGCCAGCTTGACAACCGCCATTACTTCTACTTCGGTTCAAGTATTCAAAATCGTTTATGTATTCGTAATGATGACCGTAATGTCTGCCTTGGATTTCTTGCTGGCCGCTCCCCGCAGATGGCGATTATCGGGAGTGGCGACCACCTCGTCACGCACAAAAATTGTGAACACTGTAGAACTTCAATATTGTTTTAATGATACTTTAGCTACTATTACATGCAAATGTGTAGGTCTACAGTACCTTCTACGTGGAGAGGTAAGGCTAAAATGCGATGATTCGTTTCTCGGCGCGCACCTCTGCGAGAACGCGAACTACACGACGCTATACATCCGTCTACCTCCTATATAAAGCGAAAGCGCCATAGACAAAAAAGGTACCCATTCCGAAACTTTCGGTCCGTTCGAGATATAGCATTATTCATTCTAATGGCGATGGAACCGTTCGTTGAAAAAGCAACAATGGTCCTATAACATACATTCGGCCCATATTTGGACCAGCGTCGTGTCATCCGTGTCCGAATAAGGTTCATTGGCGTCCGCCAGTCGACCTGAGGACAACCTAAGAGATAGAGAGATATGCGTGCCGTCACGCCACTGAGTGAGCAAATGGAAGTATAAAGGGTCCCTATTCCGGTATAAGCGTCCGATGGAAGAAGCCTGCGCCGATTATGGTCTAAACTGTATCTCGCTCATCTATTTTGGCAGAGGCCAGGCCATTCATGTAAGGGCCATTCATGTAAGGGTAGCACTACGAACGGGTGCATTCATCCGGCGCCAACCTGCTCATCAAAGCGCCCTGTGCTCTACGAAGGTTCGTTCGTGTGACCGAACAAACAATTGACACCTAATCCTCTCGGGTTTTCGCGAGTTCGCCGTAGAAATCAATCGGAACGTCGCCGCAATGGAGGGAAATCGCACGCCTGCGTGTCATCAGAGTAGCCCGAGCAGGCCGCGGCCATGATCACGTAAAAATAGCTCAACCTCCAGTAAAGTGTCTCTCTACTGGTAATCATCGGTTCTGGACGAGGCGTGTGTGCCATATTAATTCACCAGAAAAGGCCAAATCACACTGTCAGCATTACATCGTCAACTCTACAACTAAAACTGTAACTAACTAAAAGTGATTCGCTTGGCGACGAAGAACTGTTAATGCGAATGCTGTTTTGACGCCTTGACTAGGTTTTTGTTTGCAATACCTTCGAATATTTTTCACGCTTAGTACGTATTTATTATTAGAATGGTGAGTCAATTTTACTCAGAAGTCGATGCGAATTGATTGCAGGCGTGATTCAACGTCGATACTCGGTTCGTGTGCCTGACAAAATCCAGATTCTTAGCACCACTTGATTAAAAACAACCCCAACATTAAAACGAGGCGACGGCTCAAGCGCGGCTGTTCTGCCATTTCACGCAATCACCAGTGTTCGGCGTGAATACAACGGCATGAACATTGCCATAAAAAGATGCCACGCAAAATTCGCAGAAAAATTAGAAAGGTGTGCAGATCTACATGTGCAGCTCCACCGTTACCAGCCATAGATGTAGCTGTAATAGCGTTACTAGCGATATAGCATATTCGCATATACACCCGGGCGTACCCTCAACCACATTCGTGTTCGTGTTCGAGCCAGAAAAAAAAAGTCTTTCCTTTTTTTTCTGGCTTTTCCGTCGGCTGACCTCACATCCTCCGCTCGACGACGTTAGCCCATATGACCGACCCTCTGGCAGCGATGGCGGACACTGCGCAAGGCGAGTTATCCAATACAAATCCGTTGTTTATTTGTTGCGCATAAAACAAAATAAACACGCAATTTATCATCACATACGTCTGAGAGCTGTAGCCCCTGAACACAAAGGACATTGCCCGTCATTGGCTGGGCACTGTTCTCGGAGGGATGCGTCTGATCGGTACTGAGACGCCGTGTCAGGCGACACCCCGGTGATGGCCTAGCGGCTAATTGACGTTGCATTGGCCAGCCTTTCTGCTCCAGGGGATTTTCACCAATGGCAACTTGGCGGCTGGACAACGCCAGCGTAACGGTGCGCGCACGGCGACGTTTCAAGGACGATGCGCCACTTTATATGGATTTGTCGCGGACCCATCACCCGGTTTGGTTTTGTTTGCCGAGCAACAATATCGTTAAGCATGAAGAGAAGGAAGACGCTCACAGGGCAGAACAGGATGAAAACGAAACGAAAGTAATGTGGACGTGCGGCCCGTTATCGCAATCAACAAACAAAAGCGAAGGCAAAATAAATTATCTTTTAAGACGGTAAATTTAAGAGGAAGGCGATGGTATTCGCTACTGCTCGTGATCGACGACAGCCGTACCATTTATACGAAAAAAAAAAGACGAAAAACAGAAGGAACGCATTATAACTCTAATATCAATGGCGCTTCTCAATAGACCTAATAGCAAGGGTGAACGAACTGGACGGCAAACACTATTTGCTGTAATTAACTGTGTGTGTGTGTGTGTGTGTGTGTGTGTGTCCTTGTGCGTGTATTTGTGTGGATTGTAGAAGCTCTCACAATTCAATGACGTTTGCGGCTTGCGCGAAGAGAAAAACGCCCAACTGCCAATGCCTTAGGCTACGACTAACACGGTTTCACGGCACAGGATTTTTATTTGCAACGGCAAGCAGACTCTAGTCCCGGAGTCACGCATTGGGGATTTTCTTAGTCAGCTTATGGGCGCCCGACACGACTGACGAAATAATCAAACAAGGCATTTCGACAAGCGGAGCAGCTTAAATAAAATAAATCCTTAATGTCAGATTGAAGCGAGGGCGCCAGGAGAACAAATCAATAATTTCTGTCTGGCGGATTTTCTGCAACCGGGTGCACTGACAAGACTGAACGATCAAGTAAGAAAAAGTATGTTAAAGGACTTTGCGATCAAGTGACGGAAAGATCTTTCGGTGCCCGATTTCGGGACCGGAATGTTCGTGCACTTGGAATTTGTCAACAAACAGCGGGAACTGAGGTAACCTTGAGGTTTACTCTGAGAAAATAACGTTCTCTCACGCCGGCGAATTACACTCATCAATGGAGATGTTGTCCACTCTATGGAAACCGACCGCCTTTAAGGTATCCGACCTTGACTAGCCCAAGATCAGTCTAAACGGAAAACCACCATTCGTTACGAACACATTGGCGTACCCCAACAGGTGTAAGGCACTTGAATTCAGTGTTTCTAACTCCATTTGGATTAGATGAGGACCAGTACTTCTGAAATCGATTGCCTTTCTCGTTTCGGCTCTGCCAGCGTGAATCCATTCTCTCAGAACCACTGTTAACAGCTGAGGCGGCAAGCCGTTCTCTAGTTTGTTTCGGCACGAGCGAACGATTTTGCGCCGGACCATGTTGACACCTGCAAATCACCTGTCACCGAAGACTTTTCGAAAGTTGGACGGACAAAAGTTTGGCTTGTTACTTAATCGAACTCGAACAGAAAGCATACGCGATTAACAACAAAAAAAAACTAACCGGTCTTGCTGCATCCCTACCCATTCACAGAAACAATGCCGCCGATGGCCAACATCCGAGACGGTAAAGGACAATGGCACTCGGCAACAACGAGCACAGATAACAGCGATATCTGATCCTTCGTATTCGCACTTTATCATAGCATCCGCCGATGCGACTCACGCCGACCACTAAAAACCAAAGAAAAAATGGAGCTATCGCGCCTCCCAGCGTGTTTGGCGAAAACTTCGTGTTTCTTCGGCTTCGTCTTCACAAATGAAGCCGTCAAGAGGCACGCACCAAATGCGTGAGGGGAGTCCATTGCCGAAGTGAACCCAGTGACTTCTTAGCCTCCAGACCCCTTCTCCGGCCCACCGCCGAGCCCCGGCAAACTAACAACGACCAGCGAAGAATATGAAGAAGCAAAGCCAGCCAAAACTGAACAAAACAAAAAACACATATATCTAACTCAACTACGAATCAACATTGAAAGAACGTACAAGACAATAACCAACTCTCGGCTAGGACTGCGTTGGCTTTTTTGTTTTACTTTTTAGCTTTTGAACTGGCTTTTGCAATGCTATGCCACACAGCTGTCTACTGACAGACAGTAGTGGACGTTTATTGCACAGGAATGTCGCTACATATACATATATATATATATATATATATATATATGTATATATATATAGAGAGAGAGAGGGAAAAGGAAGTAAAATTTGACCTTGCTTTAGGTTGTGTAACCTCGGGCGCGTGCCACAATTTTGCACAACTATCAAATGTGCAGCATTGTATTAGGTCGTGCTTTTTGCCGTTGTCCTACCATCGACATCGGATCCAGCCGCTCGCGGCAGTGGCCCCTCGCGACCTCAGGCTATTTATTCTGTAGAAAGCTGTCGAGAGCCCCGATTCAACCTAAGGCTCTCAGCCTAAATTGGTGTCGTGGGTTTTCATTGTTAAGGTTCTTGTACAAGTTGACGGTACCCGTTGATAATTCGTATCACTGCGGCCGTCATAGCGACGCCTTGTCCTGTCGCCACGGGTGACAGACGTTCATTAAATGCGCAGCGGTCGTTGAGTGAATCGACAAAGAAACGAACGAAAAGAATCTTCATCGGCCACGAGCACCCTAACCAGTGAAGAAACACGGCGGCGAGCGCAAACTCAGCAACAAACAAATGTACCAAAGCAAAATAACAAAGCTGTAAACGCAAGACGATTTCGTAGGCGGATGCCTGGTCGTATACCGGGAATGCTCGTAGCGACAGAAAACGATCGCCAACATGACAGGATGGGTTGGTGGGAAAGAACCATGACCTCGGATGCTGGCGACAAGGACCACGAAGCAGTGACAGATTCGGATGTTGCCCTCGTGAAGACCGCGTGGATGAGGTGGAAAGTCGCAGGTGTTTTCCATCTGATAGTCATACAGGAATAGTTACAGCGAATGGCAGAAATCAGCCATTGATTTGTCGGGTGCCCGTGAAGAGGTAGCGCGTTACGCCTGGAGCACGTGAGGTTGACACAATTGAATGCGACACACACACACACACACACACAACAAAAATAGTAATGATTAGCCCATGCGGAGTAATGGTTACCGATTGAATGGTGAAGCGACGGGCGAGACTCTATTAGCAGAAAAAAAAAATCACCACGGTATTCTCAGTGGAAGGTATACGATCATGTCTACAGTGATGTCCACATGAAGGTCCACACCCCGGAAGAGCAGACGATGCACGCGAAGTTCTGGTCAATCGAAGAGCGAAGAAACAACACACAGCCTCGATTGTACGCCACGATATTCATTGCCAACAGTTGGGCGATCAGATGGGACGGGCAGTCGGATCTCAGGATTGCCGATGCATAGGCACAGTCGGGTAGGCGCAGACGAGCAGGCAGGCAGGCAGGCAGGTTCACCATTTCAACGAGTCACGTAACCGCCCCGTAATAACGGGAACAACAGTACCGTACTGTGAAGCTTCAAATTGGAGGACATCGTTCCGACGAGGAACGATTACTCGACGACGCCGAGGATCATTGACATGAAGTCGAGCCTCCCCTTAGTCCACCTCCTCGACGAACGTCGAAGAATGGAGCATTATTTTGCCGTTTGGTCAACAAACAACGCCTGGTGGATCGCCATTTGAGGGGGAGTTCGCATGACTTCGGCACCCAATGCACTCATTGCGTATTGCTCGTACCAATGCGAACGACACCTGCCGATAGCTGTCGACACGCCATTGCCACAACCCGTCCAGCGTAACGCTGCTCTGCCGCGCCGCCCTGTAACGAACGAGTCGATCGAGCGGGGACAATAGTAGGACTCGGCGGATTGCGGGCGCAAATAATCGGACGAAAAACAGCTCTTTCGCATTTAACAGAAAACAAACACTGTCAGTAATCATGGCCGACAATCGTCCGGACGCCGGCGGGTGCTTTCGCAGCGGAGGCGGCTTCCTCCATCGAATCGCTCGCTCATTGTCCTCGGATCGCGTCGGCGGGTGGCTGGCGCGGAGCTGGGCCTTGTTCGTACCTCGGTTCGTACGCAGTAGAGAATCGTCGCTAGACCATTGGCCAACGGTTCGGGTGGGTGCGAACATAAGCGCACTTACACCAATGCTTAGTCGGTTCGTTGTTTTACACTTCTATTACAGGCACCGTGGTCCAGCGACCAACCGTTTTGCCAAATTGCTCTTAGCGCCAACCGAGAGAACGCACGAGGGTCCGAGCAATCGGACAACAATTACGCACGGCCGTTATTGAGACGCTGTCTCGAGTCTAATCTCCGAGCAAATTGGAGCCGTATTAAATAGTCGTCATTAAAGATGGCCGGCCGATACCGCAAACATAAACAACATCGAACGACGATATCGACAACGGCAGCAACATCGAGTAATAGCGACAACGTTAACGAAACAAAAGAGAAAAAAATAACAAGCGAGCCGAGCATCGATGAAATACAGGAAGATGTGCAGTCCGGTCCGTATGGGCGTGCAGCGCAGAAGGACAGAAATGACCGAAACCATACACAAGACAAATAAGCCTCTTAAAATAATAACACGAATTATAATAATTGTTATATGATGATGATGATGATTATTTATAAAATACATATAGCATTGCAGTTCATTCTCAAAATGGACGCATTGTTGTACGATTGTGATCAACGCGAACACAGCACTCTATCGCAGTCTGTCGCTGAATATAATGCGAACTCTATACGCCCATCTGGGATTGACATAAACGCAATGAGGACATAAATTTACTTCATACGGTATCAGTAAGGCCCCAATGGATTCCCGCCTGGAAGATGTTCTTCGTTTAGGCATAGCCTCCCGTAGCAGATCTCGCTCTTCTTCACTCAGCGACCGCTGCTGTGCCGTAGAGGCAATACTCGCGAACTCTAGCCTGAGACTCGAGTACTGGATTTTTTTCTATTTCGATTAACACGTTTCTTTTGCAAAGCTTCCTGCCAGCCAATGTACGAGAGTCGATCAACTCAACGGTAATTTTTGCTAGGTTTTTATTAGCTGGTCACAAAAAAAACGTCTACAAAGGTCGAGATTTTTTTCCGATGCGTTTGATGCCAACCAATTTCGCCTGACTCTGTTACCGTTCGGAAATAGATGGAATTCGGTGATGTTTTGATTCACAAGGCAGTAACGTTTGATCCTCGATGTTAGACCATGGGCGAAATTTTGCCAGATGAAAAATCCAGCAACTCCAGCATGAAACAAAATGGCCGACTGCGCCAGCCAAGCACATATATTTGGCGTTCTACGCTATGGAATACGAGTCAATTTACGTATGTGACATTTACATCCTGTCAAGGCATCGCTTCGTGCTCTTATCGTAGATGCGCATCGTTTCGAAAACAGTGTGGCGCAGATATCCAACACTATACGCGTATCTGTTCGGGCCAGCTCCCCGGTTCTCGTTGTATGGAAACGATCGCAAACGGCTCGAGGGAGCCACTCCGCCGTCCCAAATAATGATAACAGCAATAATGCGGTTTATGCGAAACAAAAATACGCATAACCTGAGCCGTGCCGCAATTTCTGATTCAACATCACAATACGAATCACTGCAAGGCCGTGTGCTATACCGCATGACGAAATCAAGCGTTACTGAAGTCATGGCGAAAGTGTTTTATAATCGCAATAAACGGCTAAGGTTACCCAAATTCACAATTAAATCGGCTTTCTCCGTAGAACAATTTAGTATTGTATTCTGATCGGTGCGAATGCGCATGCTATCACAAACGACTTCACCAGCTCCTTCAGAGTCGCTTCAAGCCGTTTATAGTCGCCGAAATGAGTCCAAATAGAAATGACACCATTTTCTTTTCGCTGCCACTTTTCGGCAGAGCGAGGCCCAACTTAAAGACGACTTCGTCGAAGTACATTGTTGCGAAATCTCGTCCGATACACTATCTGTATACGGATCTCAGACTACCGGACGCAAGACAGCTGAGATAAATCCCGTCGAAGCTTCCTGTTGGAAGGCAGCGAAACCTGTTACGGAATTTTTTCGACTTCTACCCGAAGGCAGATGCGTTTTTTCACCTTCAAATAAATAAAGCCACTAATCGGTATGGAGTCGAAGTAAGATGACCAACCTCTGCCGAAACAGAATATCCGACTATACAGATCTCAGTGCAGATGACCAATCGGTTGTACTGAGCAGGTCGGCATGAAGCATTTCACACAAGACTTCGCAAAAGAAACGTGCTTCTGATTCGGGTTTCATGAAGGATGCGTCTACAGATTGATTGGGTAATCTGCTAAATAAGTCATCACGGGCTGAATGACAGACCAATACCAACCGATTGAAAAACAGGTGCACCTTCGCAAAGACCGATTTATCGTTATTAGGTTCCAACGTCAGCATATGCGCCCTGTACAGCGACTTCAGCGCTTCAGGTTTGTAACGCTGAATTCGTCCTTCCATCTCGTGGCTTAAAGTGGCCTAGAGCTGTTCCGAGGAGCTATTTGGGAGATTACCGATCGATATTCGTTGTGGCATTGCCAATAAACCGCTGATTCTGATATCCCCGTCATTTTTCGGGTTGCAGGAACGAAACAGCGGTGCAAAGCAAAAACGACTGATGACCTTATGATTACTCTTTAGCACAGAATAAAGCTAGATTTCCTACTTTTGTATCTGCTTCTTCTCCTAATAATAATAATAATAATAATAATAATAATAATAATAATAATAATAGTAATAATAACCAAATGATGAGTTAATCGTCATCACCAAATTGGATAGAATCCAAGTCATTAAATGTCTATGTCATTCCGTTCTAATCGGAGAAATGCCACTGATACAGGCAAAAATGAAGCCGACAACGAAGAAGGTAGAAAGCAAGAGAAGAACAGGTTGTGCCTGTGACAAGCAGCTTTACTAACGTCAAATGATGATATTGCATCTCGTGCCTGTACTGCATAATATATATATTAGACTCAAGGAAACGTAACTACTAAACGGTAATCCACATGCAATCTTGTTTCATCCGAAGCATATCTCAAACTCCACCTAGGAACGAAGACTATCCCTACAGTTGCCGTTACGTGTCGGATGCTCGCGTTAGAGCACAGCAACCGGACTCCATTAGACATGAACTTCTTCGTCTCCGATAAATTTCTTGTGTCAAAGAAACTTGTAGAAAATCGTTTTCTATAGCGCATGCTCGTGCTGTGGATATATATACAAACCTATAAATCAAAGATATTATTCTCGAAGTGGTATGATCGCGTCAGCTCATTTTTTGCCGTAAAACACAAAGAGAAGAAAACAGATTAATATTTCTGGGCCATGATGACTGTATACATATATGTCAGCTTTATGAGATAAAAGCTCGATCGAAAAATGTATCGAATATGCGGAGTGTTTCAGGCGATCATAAGGAAAATTGCGATAGTATACGAAGACCACCCATTAAAGAACAACAAGCGTGACTCGTTTCTAATCAGTCTGCAACTACTGCGCGTCCTCATATTTTTTTTTTTTGGTAACAGCAAGCTATCAAAAAATACTTGGAAATCTATTCCAATTATATTTAGACAGACGCCGCCCAAATACGATCAAAAACTCCGCTTCCGCGCCGCTATGGGTGATAGATGGGGTCCGGCAGAAGTCTGCTCCTTCTGGTTTTTCTACACTGCGCTATTACTCACCTGGAAATTAAACAAGGCAAAAAAGAGATGCACCATTAGTGTCTGAGGCAACAGTTCAACATAACATAGCATTTAGTATATATATATATATATATATATAT
>MNPL01001353.1:0-21354 GCA_002081605.1 Tropilaelaps mercedesae
ATATATATATATATATATATATATATATGCATAGTATTTTTACATTCATATAGATTACTAAGTACATCCGTATACTTTATAATTGAAATAATTGGCATGATTACAAACAATTGCATTCAGATGTAACCAACCAGGAAATGCCAACCAAAGTGATTGTAGCGCACAAAATACAGTATTTTAGTGCAGTTCGTCGCGCGTAGCGTTTGGTTGACAGAACGTATCGGTCTTCAAATCGATTTAAACCCAAATTAGTTGAGTAAGGACTTTAGTGCGTACTAACCTGTACCTGCTTACCGATCCTTGTTAAGCGTCTTTAAAAACCTTTCAATAGACTTTAAAATACGTAATTTCCGCTTATGTTGATCTTGTAATGACCTGGTAAACTACAACATTCGGATTGCTCTTCTCTGCACATTCTTATCATTTCCTTATCTTTCAAAAAGTCAGTGACACTGCTATTGGCAACAGTTATAAGAGGGTATCTACAAACAGATTAGAAGCTTTGGACAATGCCACTTGCCTCAAGCTCTCGGTCGCATCTACTTTCTTGAAAGGGTCGGTCTATAAAAAATTAGTTATCCTACTATCCAGGAACCTGCGTGATTATCTTGAAATCGAATTTTCTTGCATTTAGAAACGCGTCAATTTTTAAGGACTGGTATTTTAGATATAGAATAGCATAGTCAAAGTTTTAAAATTAAGATTCTCTACAAGGTATCTGGCAACGCACCCAAGATGGACAGACGTGAATGCCCAAAAATGTATAAGACTGGCTGTAGAAGGAAAAACACCACTTGCATGTCAAAACGTTTGGATTTGGAATAACGTTTTTGATATATGATGCCCGCCACGTAACGATTTCAATGCCATCAACAGCCGCGATTCTTCAGTATAATCCATAGCATTGCCCTGAGAAGTTGTATCACCGACATTCAAAACCTCAAGAGCCACTTTTGAGGTTGCTCACTCGGAATCTAGTTTACGGTCCGATTATCCGCTTTTTGTCGTAATGGCTGCATAGTTGAATTAATAAGCGATAAAACTTTAACTACAAAAACCTTCAATGATCGAATGGGTTTTAAGACACGACATTGTGCTCTATTAGAAGCGCTATACATTGCTTTAAAAAAAATGTCTCCATTCTAAATTTACAAGGAACACGAGAACCACCCTTGTCAAACATACGGCTTACAGCACAAAGAAATGTTATATGGTACTTTTTTCTCATGTTTTGTAGAAGATGGTTTGCTCGCGTGACGAGCAAGCTTGCCGTTATTTATCTTCATCCTGATATGCATCACGCGACAGGTAAAACGTATAAGGCAGCGACCAGGCAGCCGAATAGTTGGACTGATCGTTTGGATGACAGCAAAGTATCTGGGTCCTTTGCTACCTCTTTCACTTCATTGATGCGCGCTCTAACTCCCATTCTTCTAACAAGCGATTACTAACAGGCTTTTCCAGTGCCATTTTGATAAATATCTTTCGTATGGGTTGTGCGCGCAGCGATGGCTATATGCCTCATCTAGTAAACACGCTGCAAACACTTGAATTCACACATGTTACGGAGGAGGCATTTCCGCGACTTTTAATGCAACGCAAGTATGCTCTCCCAAAATATAAGTATAGGCACAGTAAAGAATGGGTAAACAAATCAAAATTATTTTAGCGTTTGCGTGTTGGTGATGATATTTGCAATGAAAAATTAGAAGGATAACATGAAAACTGAGTTCTGATGAAAAACTGTGTTTTGATAAAACGAAGGTGATTTTTTTAGCAGCGAGTGCCATCTACAAGTTGTATTATCAATATCACCAACCTAAATTTTATGTCTACCCTACGGATACGCATTGATAGGCGATCGTATGGATTTTCAAAGCATTTGGGGAAATTCTGTTTTTCTCTCCAATTTTTTTATACATCAAAGTCATGTATGCATTAGTGCCAAAATCACCCAATGCACACTGTTGGCGATAAAAAGTAACCTACATTTATTTCTCAGAATACAGTGAGATATTCTTGACTGATTCAGATGGAGTGTTTATTGTATCGTCTGTCTGAATGTAAGCTTCAGAAACTCCGCAGTACCATGTTGTTGAGACACTACCCTGTTTTTGCACCCTGTCTGTTTTCTCGTTCCTTGCTTCCATCGAAGGTTCGTTGCCTCTGCCCTAGTACTGCGGCTGTCATGACTATCGTTCAAGCCACTGACGTCGTCTTGTCGTTGCTCTCTTACCACAAGACACACTTAGCACAAGTGTGTCTAGGGAGGGTTGATGCGACTTTGTCTTCTGCTGGATTCGGGAACGACCCCTTTGTTCGAATATTTTTTCCCCAATAAGCCTTCGTTGTCTTTTCCAACCACGCTCACATACGCAGGCCTTACATGCAACGTGGAAGTTCCTTTACACCCTCCTCAAAATTTTGCGATTTGCCTCTGTTGACTTGTTCTTTGTGTCAATAAATCGCCTTCTCGAGCCACGATGGCATGATGAACGGTGCTAAGTTTAAGTAGGCAATTCTCATAGGAAAAATACCATGTTATTGACCGTTAAAGTTCCCGGCATGTTTGCACTGGCCACTGACTAATATAGAAAATATAGGTAGATTTACGATATTCAAAAATGGAAGAAAAATATATGCTTGTACATTTATTTAAGGTTAGTGGTTGTATAACCACTGTAGTTCCATAACAACTGGAGCAGTAAACTTATTAATTGAAATATTTTATGAGAAAGTACACATTATAGATTTCTAAAATATATATATGGAAATCACATCTGCCAATGTTAATCGAACGGGGCGAGTACATAATTTGTGTTATAATTTAACGCAGAGTTCAGTTTTATAAAAGTTTCATTTTATTACTTTTGTGTGTTTTACCAAACTATAAAGCCATATTAACCTTTTTGAAGCATTAAAGTTGTGAAATATAGATGATGAATTTCATAGATATGATTAATAAAGATTCGGTCTACGATCCATTTTACGCTATCGACCTAGAGAAACAGGCATTAAGTTTGTAGTGCACCAGCAAACTATAAAAAACAAGTCTCTTGGACGCCTATGGCCAAAGGCCATTGAAAATCAGTTGGTAACATTGGAGACTTGGCACAAGACTTTTTCTCAACGAGTTGGGGAAGAATCTGTTGCCTAACAGGAAACGGACAAGTTTTCCAACGAACGAACTTTGGGTACACCTGAGACTTAGGTGAGAAAAGCCAATCTAAACTAGAGAATCTGAACATGCGGAACAATGCTATAAAACACTGTATCGTTAGATAGGCAACGCTCATCTGAACATTCCTATTAAACTGTTTCGTAACGGTGCTTATAGACAAGAAGATTTGATTGCGAGATGAGATTATCGATAGTACCCATAGTATACGTACGGCTGGGCGCAGAGTTGCCATTGAACTATCAATGGATGTTCGAGCGTTTAGCAGCGATCCGTATGCATGCGTAGACGCAGTGTTCGATATATAATTGTGAACCCGATATCAGAGATCTAAAAGTAGCTTTATGATAAATTATTTAAATTTTCACCGTATTGATTTTTTGGATAAGAACCATGCATACACAATTGCGTCAACAATTTGTAAGGTGATATTGAAAAGGCAACTGTATTTTCTCTATAAAGTGAGCAGTCTCCAAAAGATGCCTGATTCATTTAGACATGATGGTAATAGAGAGTTTATTAAGCTTTTAGTCAGAACAGTCTAAATAAGTGCCATTATAGCTGTGCCCATAAATCACATTTGACTAACTTCCCTACATGTGAAAGCGTGGAGTTCATCATTTGGCGAAACCGGAAGGGAATGAGCAAACAAGAGCGATACATATATATGTCGTGGAAAAGTGCAAAACTAAAAATATTTTTTCGTGCTGTTCACATACAGTGTATAAAAACATTTTGCGTTTAAAATAATATTATCACAAAGCGTGTAATATACACTTTCAAAAATGCCCTATTGAACCACATTAGTGCAAGTAAACGCTTATCCGTTTTCCATCGACGTACGGCTTGGATATTGTCAGCCAATTCTAAACGGTAATTTGCGCTGGAGGAGTGATTTTAGCCCAAGAACGAAACATTTTTATTTACACTTCCACAATACAAGTTTACTAAGATAAATATTTGACGCTAAGCTTTTTTAACTGCCATTGAACTGTCGTTCAGATAAATAACGATGTGGCTAAACAGGTTACGCCCAGTTAAACCGGAGTTTTTTTATTGAAACGGGTTGAGCTATCATATCTGTAAGTCAAACTATCATATCAGAAGTCAAGACCGTCTCGATCAATAACTTGCTCGTGTAGATTATTTTCAGTCATAATTATGTGATTCTTAAAAATTTGCCTCACACGAAATATTGATCTGTCAAAACTAATACTTTTTACTGACGATTTACTGAATAATTTACTGACGTTGCACGCAAATATATGGGAAAAGCTACGAAAAATAAGTATTATCCTCTGTAATGAGCATATAAAAAGACAGGGTCGCTTAGTGAGCGCAGCGTGAGGTAAGCAGCCTCATCTATTCGAACATTTATTCCATTTGGCCGTCCCCTGGGGAGTACCACTCTACATTAACAAGTGCGGCCTGCAGCCAGTGTTGCTACGCAGAGCACGCTACACTGCAGTACGTTGCATCGCCTTGGACTAGCGCGACGTGGTGCAAGTACGGTTGGCCTTTCTCTGTCCCTCGCTTTCGAGTGAATCATCATTAGCCCGTAAAGGAAATTTTATTCTTAGTCCGTTTATCACAGTCCCATTGTTACATACCTTAGCGCCGCCGCTTGGAGCCTTATGTAATGAGAACGCTTTCTGTTGTAGGATCTCATCCGATGTACCCAAGAACTGTTGTTCCTGGGAATATTCGACAGTTTTTTTATTATAATTGAAGTAGGACTGATTTTAGTTATATTTATTTTCATTTTTGTGGAGTTTTTATTTTTTGTTTTTGTTGTATTCTTTCTGCTTTCAGCTGGCCTGACCTCCAGCGTTGACTCTAACGTATCTTCGCTTGATTCCAAGAGTGTTCAAAATGGCAGCAATCATGAGGAGAGATATTCTTTATACGAAGGTCAGTTTGATAATAAAGGTAATTAAACAATCCACAGCCGTATTCAACATCGATAAATTTGAGCTAAAAAAAGAAATATCTTTTAAACGCACTGGTTAGCAACAAGAAGAAGACAAATGATTGAACGAGCTGTTCGTCCTGTAAGTGTTGACGCCATAATGGCTATAAATATAGCAGGTTTCATATTTAGGTTAATATCGAGTACCATGTAATCTGTTACATGCTAAAAATACTCGTACGGCCCTAGTACTTCCCACATTAGGGTATACATGCCGGTGAAGCAGCCAACAGGAAAATTAATAGATAAAATTGAGACGGCTTTAACTGACGCGTTGTGTTCTGTATTGCTGGCGTGCTTTGTAATTGCTCGGTCGCACTGCATAGTGCATCAATATGTAATCGTCTAGGCGTGTTTAATATGATCTTCCCACACATAGTCGCCCATAGAGTAAATGCTTCGCCTGACTATTGGCACTACTCTCAGGTAAATAAGCTCTATCCACATCGTGACATCTTTTCCTTAGTGCACACTTTTGTATGAAACCGGGCAATTAAGGCACGCACGCGTCATGAGGAGAGGGTGTACGTTCTCATGTTCATCTACTATTTTACTCTTACTGGAATGCAAACAAATATTGTTATTTAGGAAAAAACAAGCAAAAAATATATGCTTATGCGAAGAGCTGCTATGGATATTTCTACAAAATGGGAGTACTTTGTCGGTAAACATTCAAGTACAAAGTCGATTTTTTGGTGATGATTACGCCATTTGGACAAGATGCCAAAACTGAAAAAACGTTGTTTTTTTGAGGCCAGCCGTGTTGTGCATCCCGGTGGTTTATATTATTCATGATTTATATTCCCGAGCCACTCGAGTCGGTTCCTAGGTGGGCTCTTGACCAAAACGGAACTCCTAAGGAAATTTTTTCCTTTTCTTTTCGTCAGACCTTGCTCCCACAAGGTTTACACCATTTTTTCTGGCGGAATTCGAGCATATACATTCTGATATAGCTATTCCCGTCACGACATGCTGTATTCAACAATTACTTGAATAGTAACATTTAATTTAATAGTACTTTAATAGTAACATAAGATATTTCATATCTTATAGCGCTATTTTTGCTTAGCCATGCATTGCATACTTATTGGTATCATAACTTCTAGGTTTGTGTTAGCAAGAGGTGTTTTAACGCCCATAAGCAGCTGAATTATATCAATTTTTGATAGTGTTGCAATAAATAAAAAAGAATATACGCATTGGAGTTAATACCATTGGCCAAATATGTTTATGCCTGACATAGACGTATTTGGTAGAACGAATCAAAGCAGCCGGTTTTCCTCATGCTTTTTGGGGTCAGCTATCCAAATGCGTGGGCAGCGTAACCCCTGAATCAAAATCGGGTTTTTCTCGACACCCCCGTTTTACCCCTTTTCTTGGTCTCTGCCTTCTTAGCACTTCTATAAATGATTGATCACATAACGTCGAGCCTGGGGGCGGGCAAGGCTACGAACCCGACCAGCAAACTTGTCAACGGAAATTCGGAAAATAGCACTTTCTACCCCTCCCTATATCCATCTAGCATCTGGCGTTTGCCTGAAGACCTCCCAAAAGCCGTAGAAATGTAGAATACCTCGAGCAAAGGTTGTCCGCAGACCAACTAGAAACTAAACAGCACCATATACATATTGCGACTAAGTAATAACGGTGAAAGATGTGACACACTCAATGAGTGATCAAAATGACTCCAGAGTCGGCCAACACCGCTGAGAAACTTGGGCAGGTACCTTTTTGGATTCTTTGCTTTTATTCAGTTCTCGATTATCTTTATCTTTGCTCGTTTTAACTCTCATTTTAAGAAAAAAAGGAAAGAAAAGGAATTATACTGAACGGTCCAACACACTGGACCATAGCAAGTGACACATTTACCTTTAACATTGCACCAGCAACGGAAGAAAGATGAAATCCGTTTATTTGTGACTAAGGCTTCTCTTTAGGTGCTTCAAGAGAAGCACTTTCCAATCTTGAATTAGCCAGTCACTGTTTCGTCGGTTGACATCATAAACTTGTATGTTTTTAAAAGTTTAAAAATACCTAAAGGCGCTGCGTACAAGAATACCATGTTTTCACAACCCAAGCTTTATACCACCAGATTGACCGCTAAAGAAGCTATACACGCAATATTTTATGGAAAATAGTTTTTATAAATGCATCAATAATCCATTTTAAGTTGTGTAAACTGTTTGCAAATTGTATAATTTAGCTAATGACCTCCAATTCACATGAAGTACATCACACAAATCAGCCTTATCAATCATCTGATCTCCTGTTAGGTTGTTCAGTGGGACATGCGCGTAATTCTACCAGAAAGCGAGATATAATCACTCTTTAATAGGTCAAACAAGCCACAGAGATAATTTTGCATTCAGGATAGAAGATCTTTCCTCGTCCAGCTGCAGATTGGCGAAACATAATCACTTAATATTTCCTTATTTTGTTTGCTTGTTAGTGCGTCGTAGCTTGGGTAAGTTTTGTCTGTTTGGTAGAATTCACATACGTAAACTCTGCTAAGTTAGCGTTTCATAAAGACGGATTATTTATAACCGAATATGGTCCCAACTGAACTAGATCTCTGTATATAAGAGCATGTACATCGTTTATGCAACATGCAAGTCCGTTAGCATCCTGCAATAATGGAAGTCTAGCTTCATCGTCAACAAAAGAAATCTCACAGCACTTGCTTATCCTTACCTTACTTAATGCTATCAGAACGAAGAAGTAATCCGGATTATCGGAGGATTATAAGTATATTTTTGATTTTCTGACAGTTGTAAGAATTAGCCCGTATTTTGAAAGCAATGGTTTTAATTTGAGATCATTCTTTATATTGCCACGTAGCTAAGAAGCAGCAAAAATGGAGGTAAGCGGTACTATATGCTCGTTTTAGAGTTCCATCAGCGCCCAGACAGATAGATATGATAGATTAGAATGACTTCTGAAGCGTTTCAAAGTGGACGAGCTCCTTTAAAACAAACGGTGATTGATTGAGTGGGTATGTATATAATATACCAATGACAGAGCTACAGATGGTCTTCACGTGTAGATAAGGGATGACATGTGTAGGTTTTTAACCGCAACGATCTCTAAGCTTAAAGGTGTTACTATTCTTTATACTGATCGCAGCAAGTGAATGTGACATACGTTGTAAATAAAGACTTATAATTTTTTTTTAGAAATTATTGTTTCTTCTACGAGTGAAAGAATGAAAACCATTTAAGTAAATCCTGTTCTTTACTTGAGCTTGGTTACTGACAAAGGAGTTGCTGTTTTTAGATCCTCCTACGTGCCACTTTATCGTTTACGGGCATTCATATGGTGGGCATTACATAATCTTACATTAATTACATATAGATATACGACCCACTCCGCTATCCATTGAGATTCAGGGGTACTGAAAACATCTCAGCTGTTTTTCTATAATTTAGTTTGGCTACTTAGATATACAGGATGGTTAAGTGAAATGTTTAAAAGCGAAGGTGGAATAGGGAGAAGGCGTTCGCTCCGATATACACTCTCTCCGTTTGATTTTAGATTACGCTTTGCACATATTTTGCAACTGTTTACGGTTAGACGAATTTCGGTTTCTAATGCAGAGTTGCACATACAACGGTAAAATTACGTTTCTACATAAACATACTCTTAATTAGGCACATAGTTTTACAATAAGTACAAGCAGAACAATGGCTTTTCAGAGTAGTCCTCACGTGTTAGAACAAATTAAAGTTTGGCGTCGTTGGCCTTTTCAGCGTTTGCTGGTTGCCAAGGGCTAACCAGGTATAGCTTTCTGTCCTATTAAATAAAACCATGGAAAAAACAGCTGCAGGGGCTAGTAAATCTTTCGCCAGAGGATCATAGATGGTTGAGAAACGACCTTGAAGACTGATAGGTGCCGAAACAAGTTAGCGTTAACAATAGACAGAATGACCGGCAAAACATATTACATTTGAGACGATGTTGCTGCCTTACAAAGTCATTGCGAAAATTGACACGTCGGATTACATATCATCTTCTGTACTTCATCTCTGAATCCATAGGGATATATTGAAAGAAGCTATACAGGCAATATTTTGAGGAAAATAATAACTTGTAAAAATTTTTTAGCGGCTGCCTAAGGGATTGTTCAACAAAATCTTAGGCTCCACAGGATTGTGCTGTATTATTTTAATTTCAATTAAGACATAAAAGTATCTAGCTATATTTAGTTAGGGCATTTGGGCATAACCCACTTTCGTTCTCTTATATTTGCGCTGCAAACCAACAAGATTATACCTCCACCTCTGATAGTTTTCTAGAATACTCTCAACGGACGTACGATTGGGGTTTGCCTGTTTGATTGCGATGTTGTTCGGATGAGCCAATAGCACTGGAGGTATTAGCAGCTATAACCTGACAAAAGTTGCTTTGGGTGTTTTGGGTTAAGGAACGGACGTCCGCAAGTGTGCTGCTTTTAATTAGAACAGGTGCTCGTGGTCACGATCCCTTAAGACAAATCATTTGCGGCAGCAGTATCAACAAAATCGACAACATAACAGCGGCAATATTCACCTTTAGCAGCAACACAAAAATTGAATAGAGCACTAACGACAACCTATGGAACAACGAGATCCGATGTAATTTTATTTTAATAGAAGTATTTTAAACATGGGTGAAGCTATACAAGCAACTTTTATATGTTACGAACAATGCAGGAGAAGTATGAAGAGTGAAAATGCAAGAAATGTACGGCACACAGAATTCCCAATCTATAACTGATGAGTTGTAATAATATAATACTTGTGTTCGTATATTTATAGAAGCTAGCATTTTTGTTTCAGCATACATAAGCATTTTCTAGGAGTCGAAACGGGCATCTAAGGAATATCTTTATGGACAGTTATACGCATTTATACAATTTTGTAAAAATGTCTGACATTCATTTGTGATACAGCAATTATAAGCGCGTATGAGCGCTTACCTCTCGTTCAGAATAGTGATTGAAAATGCTTTATATATTGAATTAATCACTCTGTTACGATGAGCCGAAGAAGATAAAAATATAAATGTAAATGACGTGTTTGTTCGCGTATGCCTGACGACGTAACGTCGAATATAATACAGAAACGTTTCGAAATGGGTTCATGATTACGAATTCAAAAGGAAGATATGTTACGAGAAAGCCGACTTGAAGGCTAGATCCGTGTCTCTTGGTTCTTCAATTCGTAATAACAAGTTATGTCACTTGCCGTCTCTTACGCTTTGACTGACCCATGACTGATCTTCTTTTTCCCTTAGTGGTGCCTACCGTTATTACCTCTTGACCAAGACAGTCAATTGCATGGACTCGTGTAGATCATTGTAAATAGACATACCTTGGAAAAACGCTAATCCTAGTTGCGTTACTCGCTTATGCATGTTCTTTATTAGAGAGTAGATTTTCTGATACCACTAATTTTTATTCACTCAAATTCTAAGTGCCTGGGGCAAAATTTCTGTAAATCCAGGATCACTACAAAGTCGTTGGGTTATATTCCCAACTTTCAGCCAACATAGCGACGACCTATTCAAACTAGAGTTAGAATCAATAATAAAGATCAACTCGTTCACTGATTTAGTCAGTCTTTTGTGGTGTTTAAAAAAATTGCTACCACGGAGATTTCAATCGTAGTTCGCAAAACTGAACCGCATCTGTCAAATTAGATGGCTTATTTGAAAGAAGCCTTGTAGGTCGCCAGTGGCACAGTTATATGCTATTACACAGCTTCAAATTCTAATTGGCAAGTTCGTGGGCATCGCAGATTGCCTCTCGCGGTACGGGCAATATCTGCACAGTACACATTAACGCCCATGACGTATATACTGCTAAATTTTTGAAACGCTGCAGATGGAATCATCCAATATGAATCTGACATTACCGTTATAAATAACTCGAAAATATAAACCATATTTTTGTAGCAATGTTTCTTTGCAACATACTCGATTAAGATAAAAATCACGAGACACGCACAAACACACACACACACGCGCGTTTGTGTGTGCTATTGTAATATTGAGCAGTCGTGGTGGACACTTTGCTTATAAACCCTGATTGTACCAACGCAGTAACCTGGTTTGTACATTTTTGATTATGCGGAGGCTAAACACGTAGAGATCCACCACCTCCTACCTTGGACGCGTAGTTCGTACCATACCTCCCATGAGGACGACCCGGTTCATTTGCGTGTGCCGAGGTTAGTCTATAGCCGCTTATAGGGTCCACACACACATTTTGTATCGACGACGACAACCACTGTAATAGCAACAACGTTATACGTTGAGCCCATGGCACTACTCTGAGGGAGGGTAGTAATCTTCAGTGACCGAGTGACTTTGTGTAGCATTTGGAGTACATGGCCATGCCCTTCGTGGTGCTCTGAATTTGACCTCATGCCATAACTTGAATGCTATTTTGTATTCTCATTGCTTGCGACCGAAGCATTAATTTATCTATTATCAGGAAAATGCAGGAACAGATTCTGTGAAACTTAAAATCTATGTTAAACTTTCATATTTTATGTTGCATAAATGTCGTATATTGTAAGGACGAGTATGGTGTTTTTCAAGCATGTTCCTAACCAGGCCACGTAAGGTGACAACAAAGAACTTGGCCTGCAAGCTAATTTTTTAGCGCAAGAAATTGTTCCTCATGCTGGAATATTGTATTTGCCAATTGTAGATACAACAAAAGGGTCTATCTAATTCTGAAATGTGTGATTTTGGTCGAGCTTTGTAAAACTGACAATGGATACTTTGCGATTTATTAATTCCAGTGTGGAGGCTTCAAGTGTGACGAACTCCACTATATATGTTAATCTCTATTTCAATAAATTTGGTGTAGAAGTCACTGTTTTTTATGTTAAAATATAAATAGTATTTAAAATGGTAATTCAACTGAACTTAAGACATCTACCACCATATAACAGGTATAGTAGATATTAGTAGTAGGTAACATTACACATTCTCTAAGCTAAAACTGACAGAGCGCGTTTGATATATTTTGCTACTTTATGCGAAAAAACTCGCTGAAATTTTAACGGAAACAAACATTGTAATGCCACTCATGCATTAAATTTTCGCAATTCGAGGGGTTTTGTCGACGTTTCAACGTTTTATTATTGCATTTCTATAAATGGACAATTACACTCAAGTCAAAAAGGATTGTACCGTGTGGTATCTGCACCGCGAATTACCGCAAGCTCGACCCTGTGTACCACTAGGGTGAAAGTATTGATCCCTTTTTTATTTCTTCATCCAATGTATAGAAGTTTTAAGTTATCTACAACTCACAAAGTAGTCACTAGACTAGTTCATGAGCATAACCGTTTTATCGTCATTGGTTGCCAACTATGGTCTTTCGTCCGTACAGCATAGTGGTGCGAATAAAAATAGTTGCTGTATCATCCTAGTCCTTCACTCTTCTCGTTAGCATGTCGTCAACATCGAAGCAATGCGACGCGAGACCTCGGAAAAAAATTGCCATTTTTTTCTATTTACTGAACCAAATATTGCTTTCATCGTAGTAACATTCTCATCATCAGGTTCCACACATCCTACCGTGAATGTACCGCATAACTACTTTATTTTATCATTCTCCTTAAAGCATATGTTTTTAGATATCGAAGGAAATTTCATGCACAACTCACTTTCGGTTTATAACCTATGCAGTAAAGAGCAATATAATTTCCATTAATAAAATTACAGTTTTTTTATCATTCAACCAGATAAACAGTTTATATATAGACATATAATAACGCGTTGCCACAAACCACTCTGTTAGTATACAGAAGAATTTCGGCAAGTGACCCGTACCTCACCACCGGACCAATGAATGACTTCGGTTGTTGTTTGGCCCTTGTTATTTTATGCAGCTGACGATTTAGCTCCACTATATGTGTATGTTCGATGGTGGTCGGCTTGTTGGCAGCCATTGAGATGCACGAGATCTGTAAACCAGCAAACGCTATTCATTCAAAGCCAGTCTGAAATATTGAAAATGCTGATGTTTATGACAGTATAATGCCATTAACAAGAAGAAAGAGTGCACCTGAAAAGAAGATGAAGCAAAAATAACCTTCATTGATTGGTTCGCTGATGTTGGTTATAACCGAAGTGACGTCATCGCATCCAAGAGGGGCAATTACCGAGGTCGTAACGAAAGTAACTTGCTTGTTCGTAAACCACGGCTACTGCGATATACCAGTAAAAGTTCATTGACAGTCAGAATAACCTGTATAAACTCCCTCTCTATCTCCCCTACCCTTCCTCTGCCCTCGAATTCAAAATTTAGCGTGTGGTGTTGCGGTTTAATGCCATCCTCATACGTACACATACGTTCCACGTATAATATCGTTACGTTACGTTCTGGATTCTTACATGTTGATGTTGAGGTTATAACGTAGTCACATATAAAAGATTCATCGACTAAAAAAGCCTAGGTCTTCATAGATCACAACCTAGCGTGAGATGGTGCTCAATCCTTCAAGCTAATGACCTTTTCTGTTGGACAAATGGATGCAGTTGATGGTGAAAATAGATGGAAGACCCATCGCGACTTGCATTGTGGGCATTTTCGTTTATCTTTGCCAAGAGGTGCATGGTCACTCAGGAGAATAGATATCAGAAAATAAATATGCGTCCATAAGTGTTGTCGGGCCAGGCGGAGGGCGATGCTGTATCGCCTATGCATAGACAAATATGAAGTGAGTGCCCACAACGAACGAAGTTAGCTATGTTAAGCAAAACTCTAGCAATTTTGCTTTATTGATAGGTGCATGTACGGTAACCCATGTCAACTGCCACTTTTCCCGCTCAAAAACATACAAAAATACTCCGTTGTTTTGGCTAAGCAGGCAACTATATTATCTACATTTTGTCACATCCTACAGTAAAACCCAAACATTAAAAGCACATTAATGCACAAAAATTTATTCCATAATTCACATTAATCTTCGAACTTTTAAAATTCATTGAAGAAGATATCGCCGACACATCCATAAAACTCAATAATCAATGTGGAATTCATATATATGGTATACCTACTTCTTTTGCCTTTGATTTATTCACAGAACTTCTGAAAACACCAAGGACGCTAATATATTTCGATCTCATTTGCATCAACTTGCTCGTGTTTTTTTGACATAGCTGCGGATTTCCCGTTGAATATTAGTTCCGTATTATTTTATATGCAGGACCTGGTACATGTTGGTTGTTTACTTGCTTTTCCCATAGAGCCGCAAAACGCTAACATAATATAGGTACATTTCTAAAATGCACATTTCCTGTGTTATTTGCATTTGAACAATCTACCTAACTGCTTCTTTGTGTGTTCCAATCAAGCCTCAATTACGAAAGATCACATGTTTATTTACATACGTACATGTAATTTACACGGTTACGTCACATTAATAAGTAGTTCTTCCTCTCTTTTCCCCTCTGTACAAATAGAATATAAAACATATGAGTGCTACCTCGAACTGGAAAAATCGTCATGAGATCTTAGACTTTTCTTAAAGTACTTCTCCTTCTATCTAGACTCCCTTGGTTCCTCCGCATACAGTCTTCTGCCTGTTGGAGTTTCCTCTCCTTGTGTCTGATTTCTCGTTCTTGCGCCAACATATGGCACCTGAACCCTATTCAGCCCATATTTATAAGAGGTTGCGGAAAGCTAATTGTCGGTGGCTGATGCTGGTTTGCTGAAAAGCGTTCTGACTGCCCGTCTAGCGCTAACGCTTTCTTTCGAAGACCAGAAGTGGGTGATGGAGATACAGAAGGATGGGAAATAAAAAATCGGGAAGAAGCAGAAACTCCGTTCTATATTCGTTTGGCTACTCCTCGCATGAAGACAGAATGAGCACAACGGCCACTTAAACTACTGAAATAAGGAGGCCGGGAGTACTTCAGGAGGGTAGGCGGAGGTACCGGGCAGAAGCTGCCTACTCAACCGGAGAGAATGGCGAAAAGGAGAGTTTCTCCTCATGCCCGCCTGATTTTGCGCCTTACTACCGGCGAACGAAAAATGGGCCAAGGGCAGTTGCTGAGGAGGCACCGACTACCGTTAGAACTGGAAGGCAAGCCAACTGCCCCACTGCATCGAAAACAACAATCTAGGAGCCTGACTGGTATCAGAAACACTGCAATAACTAATACTACCACTGTGGGTAGAAATTATTTTACAAGATAGGGCGCATTGGTGAAACCAGCGCGGATCGCATGTGCTTCAAGACACGCATATATGTTGGTTGAAGGACGATGGCCGTGAGCAACAGACAAGCCAGAAATGGTGCCGAATGAAGCTTTCATGAAGGATGTAAACCAAGTAACCAAGCTACATATAGATATATTCGTTATTAGCGTCACTGTTATATGAAATGTTGGCTATAGTTAGCGCTATCAAACCTGGGTTGACGGATAATCGGCAGATCTATCCGTTTTTATAATACCGACTTGGAATAACTACGGCAAGTAAATGGATTCAATCAGCCATGTCTATTTATTTCAGAAAACGGCTCTACACAATCATAGTTTTTCTTCACAGCTTTCCAAGTGTGGTATGGGGCACTGCATGGTTAGTTTGCTTAATTTAGCAGCAAGCCCATCAAATTTGGTGTTACCACTAGGCCTATTATTTACAAATTTTTATTTTGGAATGCAAGAATATAGAGTTAAAGATTGAATCCGGCAATACCCTACCTCCGCTGCCAAAGAAGAAAAAATAGATAAATGGTTGCAGGACGTCTAGTAAAATTGCCTACACGTCATAACGCAAAAAATATTTTAATACGATTTAAGCAAGTGGTTATTTTTAGAGTGCCCTTTGGCATGGTCGGATCAAACGTTCATTGAAGTATAAACGATGGACTTGCCAATAATAAATGGTTAAGATTGACAGTAGGAACCTTGCTTGGAGTAAGTACATTAAATTCTATATTGATGATGCATAGAAACGTATTGTCTGATTTGCCTTACTAGTTTCTGGTTGCACTCCTAGCTCCGGAATTCTTAGATCAAGTCAAGAAGACCGATAATTTCGGCTGCTTTGGCATGTCGTTTGTTAACTTCAAGTCAATGTTTGGATCGGTAAAGCACCTCAAGCATTTGGATAAGTTACCGCATTGCCGCATAACGCTACTAAATATCATCCAGAGAAGTAGAAGTACTAGCGCGCTTTTACATCCTTCATTAACAACTGGACCTTTTCGTATAATAATTATGAAATTATGACCTGGCATATCTTGTCGTCGCCGATCATACTCCTTCTGAGTTCACTAGAGTCCAAATGAGCATTCCAAATGCTACGATAGACAGTAAACACGAATTAAGGCCGAATTAAACCAATCGTAAGAGATGCCTTAACAACTAAAATTTAGCCAATCCTACCGATTATGATGCTATTAATTAAAAAGACGATGAAATAGAGGTATGAGCTTTTGTGAAACATTGAATCTGTTTCGAACTTGAACTTGTTGTAAAGCTTCGGTTAATAAAGGACTTCCTCATCGTGATCGTAGGTATTCTAAAAGTAGGCACGTCGCGCACAGACAAGACCTTTTTTTAGTATCTTGTGTGTGCGTATGCATATTAAGGCCAAGCTAATACTCTTTTAAGTTCACTTGCAGCACACTGATAAACAATAGATATACATGTTGCCAGGTTAGGCTACACTTTTTCTCTTCCTGTTCCTTTGTGCCGCTCTTCGCTTTATGTCAACCACCTAGTGTTTTCTTAGATAATGTAGCACGCCCTTGGATTTTTTTCATATTCCTTATAGTGCGAGAATGACAATCCACGCGTGATTTTTTTGTGCTTAAAGGAGTACCGCTTCTTCTCGCAAGAAGGCCGTTACGGACTCCAGCTGTTTCGCCTGTCCTACCCAGTCATAAGGCTTTCCTGAGCCTCCTTACGATTTCTTAACGCCGCCATTAGTATTCATAGTAGTATGTGCGGGTTTAGTTTGTTTCTGTATGCTAACAGATGTCAAAATAAATTGCTAATATTAAAGTTATTATTATATTGGTTTCTATAAGGGCGATACAAAGCGTCTTCGTAAATGTGTGTTTGGACCAGTTTCATGTTACACAACTAGAGAAGGAAAACGAGAGAGGGGAATGAAAAGGATAAGGAGACGTCACGACATGATAATGTTGTGTTTTAACGGACGGCGTTAAGGAAACAGCTGTAGTGACAATGCTTTTAACGAACACCATGTTGACTTACATTTTCTAAGCGATATTTGCGCCGGAGCCTCTATACCAACTCTTTGCAGGCGTGTAAAGTTAGCTGCCCTGCTCGAATTTATAGCGGTACGATGATAGGTTAACGTATGAGTCAAATATACCATGAGACTAAAGCCTGATATTTAAGCAACTAGATCTTTAATTTACCAGATTAAGCTGATATTGCATATTTCGCAAAGATGAAATTTTTCGGACGCTATCTGAACGTGGAAATATTTCACTGGATCGATGACTCACTTATTGATACACACGCATACACAGGTCTTTGCGCTTGTCACAAATTGAAACTTTCTGCTAAAGAATTTCGATGTTTAGAGCAGTATCATAGTCAATGTAGAGATTTTTCCTGATTGTATACCATTTATTCTACTGGTCTTTTATTTATTATATTTTCCTGTGAAGAATATTATCCTCCCTTGGAGTTTTGAATTAAATTAAATACTGCTATAACGAGCGCCAATTTAATCGACTTTTAAGGGAACTTAAGTAATTTTATCGTATTTCAAGAAATGAATAAGTCAATTATCTCGTAAAAAAACAGATTATTGACGTTCAACTTCTCTGGTGTTTTCGTGGTGCCTGAGGTAACTCATGTGCTTACTTGCCAGTGTAGCAAAGAACTTGATCCTGGCGTATCAAGCTTGCTTATTGAGTGCACAACGTTAAGCTTGCTTAAGAGTTGACAATCTGCATCATACGTAACAATACTTTTCGAGGTAAGAGTTTATTTATCTATAATTGGTCCAACGTATCAGGGAATGATAAAAATAAGGAAAACGATTCTTCTCAGCGGCATATTTATGCAGATGAAAGTTCACACTAGTCTTCTAGTGCTTGAGTATAAAGTGTGAAATATAATTTGAAAAAATTATTCACAATTATGTCAATTAATTCAGGAACAAGAGGCTCCTTACTTAGTTTTTTGGATGGTTTGATATCACTACGTCCTATGCCAATGGTGACAGCTGCGATGTTGTTCGGGTGAGCCGATAGCACTGGCTAGCACACGGCACGTTGCTTTGGGCGTTTTGGGTTAAAGAACGGGTGCCCGCAAGTGTGGTGCTGTTAATCAGAGCAGGTGCTCGCGGTCACGATCCCCTAAGACAAATCATCCGAAGCAGCCGTATAAACAAAATCGGCAACATAACAGCGGCAACATTTACCTTTAACAGCAATATGAACAAATTGAATAGAACAGTAATCACAACACGTGGAATAATGAGATCCGATTTCATTTTATTTGAATAGAAGTATTTTAGAAGTGGATGAAGCTATACGGCCAACTTTTCTATGCTACGAACAACGCAGCAGAAGTGTGAAGAGCGGAGAGGCAAAAAACAAACATTTCAGTTCTAATTGATAATGACGACAAAATGAGGTACTAGTCCCAGAGGAAAGCATGTACAACACACAGATTCCCAGTCAATGACTGATGAGTTATAATAATGGAACACTTGTGGTCGTATATTTATAGAAGTTAGCATTTTTTTTCAGCATGTATAAGCATTTCGTAAGAGCCCATTGGTACAAATTTCATGGTACAAACGGGCATCTAAGGAATATCTTTATGGACAGTTATATGCACCTATTTTGTTTTGCAAAAATGTATGCCATTTATTTATGATACAGCAATTATAAGCGCGTATGAGCGCTTCTTATTAAGAGTAATGATTGGAAATTCTCTATATATTAATTTAATCACTCTGTTACGATGAGCTGAAGAGGATAGAAATATGAATGCAAGTGACATGTTTGCCCGCGTACGCCTGACGATGTAACATCGAATGCAATATAGAAACGTCTCGAAATACGTTTATGATTACGAATTCAAAAGAAGATATATTATGAGAAAGCCAACTTAAAGGCTAGATCCGTGTCTTTTGGTTATTCAATTCGCAATAACAAGTTATGTCGCTTGCCGTGTCTTACGGTTTGACTGACTTATGACTGATTCTCTTTTTGCCTTTGTGGTTGCTACCGTTATTACCAATTATTTTGGCCAAGACAGTCAATTGCATGGACTCGTGTACATCATTGTAAGTAGACCATACCTTGAAAAAACGCTAATCCTAGCTGTGTTACTCGCTTATGCACGTCCTCTACTAGAAAGTAGATGTTCTGATTCCACAGATCTTTATTCATGTTAAGTACCTGAGGCAAAATTGCTGTAGACCCAGGATCGCTACAAACTCATTGGGTTATATTCCCAACTTTTAGCCAACATTGTAGCGACGATCTATTCAAACTAGAATTAGAGTCAATAATAAGAATCAACTCGTCCATTGGTTTAGTCAGTCTTTTGTGATGTTAAAAAAAGATTGCTATTGTAGTTCGAAAAATTGGACCGCATCTGTCAAATTAGATGGCTTATTTGAAAGAAGCCTCGTAGGTCGCTAGTGGCACAGTTATATGTTATTACACAGCTTCGAATTCTTAATTGGCAAGCTCGTGGGTATCGCAGATTGTTTGCCTCTCGCGATAAAACTTACAGCAGACCTTTGCAGGTGTGTATACGCGTACAGAGAAAGCACGCAAGATTTTTGCAAAATTGTAAAGTAGCACACCCTTGCAGTCTATGCTTATTGCTTTTTTGGCGAATCTGTGTGTGTCTACCATGATAATTTTCCGTCTTGACAATGTACGGTCAAATTTTTCTCTTTTTTTGTCAAAAATCAGTATTGTAAATATGACTGTTCATGCTTGACGCTTGTCGCTCACAAAGTTCTGGATCATATTTGAATAGACGCGGAGCAGATAATAGGTCTGGTCAAACACGACCAAGAAAACAGAATTATTTTTTGGAGTGACAATGTTAAAGAATTACCTACGTGCGCAGCGATAAAACGGGTGTGAAGTAAAAGAGCTAAATCATAGTGTTATGGCGATAATGGCAATGATGATCGAAACAAATGCGAAACATTTGCGGGAGCGAGGTAAGATGACTCAACTAACTCATTTGTTTTTCAACATTTTCATAACGTAAGTAGCTTTTCAACGGTTTAGAGTGATAGCATGGAGTACCCTGCCTCCACATTTTCGTTTAAAATACTTTTTAAAAATATTGTATCATTCTGAACAAATCGTAAATTTTTAGTCCAAATATGCCACATAGCACTCTAGGTAGATTATTTGTATGTTTAATTAACGAATATTTAGTTCATTTTATAGCACCTTTTTATATTTCCAGATATTCACCAAAATATTCACCACCAAGCCCCCTAAAAAATGTTTGCGCTGTCAGACAATGGATTCGGCTCTCTTGCGTGTCATTTGTTAGCTTGTTTTATGCCACTTTTGAATGTTGGCGGTTTCTAAATTAATGAGAAGGTATCAACGCATTTTCTACACTGGTCGGCAAATGTTACGTTTTTTTAAAACCATTGGATTTTTTGGACGTGAAAATAGGGAGATCTGGCCTTAATATGCCTGAATGCACACAATATGTACTTCGCAGATTTCCTAGATAACGCATATTAAATTCTCAGACAGATTTTTGCTGCACGCAGAGAAGAACGTTGAGAAGTAATATTTCATCTACGAGAATAGAAATGCCAAGGAGAAGCTCTTCTCAGCTGTATGACGCTGTTTTGTCTAAAGCGGCTCTATGGCGGAACTCCAACGAGGATCGGCTTGATCGAGGGTTGATCAAAGCGGTTTTACTTTTGTTTTATTCACTAAAGGGTGCCAGGTTTTTAAAAAATACATCGATATAACATACGCAAAGTATTATTAAAATAATCACGATTTGATTATTTGAGCGCTAATGCAAATCTCCTGCTCTATAGTACCCTTGCTTTCGCCAACTCTGCTTCTGCAGATCCCGCCTCGTTATTCGGCTTATATTCATAGGGCCCGAAATGTATTCTGTGCAGCAATTAACTTCTAGATAATAGTGTTAAATAGGATATATGACATCGAGAATTGTTTATAAATATATATATATATATATATATATATAT
>MNPL01001356.1:0-26336 GCA_002081605.1 Tropilaelaps mercedesae
ATATATATATATATATATATATATATATAAATGATTAAGCGAACACGCTTTAGCAACATGTGGAATGCATTAAAACACAGATTATTACAAATTTGTAGTCCCTCCTAGAAGCATGTAGATGTCGTATCAGCTTATAATGGTGTATTATAGCGACGCTACGGGTGTAATTCATATTATCTTTTTCCTAGCCAAGACGATTTTACAATTTCATTTTACTGCTCATGGTATAGCAAACCTGCCTATCGAAGATGCGACTATGTTCGAATTCAATTAAAAGCCATATAAAAACAATTGAGAGAACGTATGCTGAGTAAATAATTTATGCAAACAGTTCATGCTTCATAAAAGAATCTAAAACATTTCCTATCAACCAGGGCAATATGAGTGCACGCTCATACGTAAATAAACTGTTCAATTCTTTCTTGAAATGTCTCTGCACCTAATTCCTTTTCGCGAATGGATCATTTTAGAAAGCTTCCAGAAAGCATCAAGATGCTTTGTGTATGTTGTGAGTAGATTTGCTACTTTTAATTACTACTTCTCAAAAACTACTCGATATTACCTGCATTAATTATTATCGTTTCCGGCCGGCTGTGTCCAATGATTGTCTCCGCACTTAACTCTAGTAAAACACTCTGTAAGTGAGCGTTGTGTGAGACCGATGTCTTCCTGCCCTTTTCGCTCCCCCAAGATGTCGGATCTGCATAGTGAGTTATGCGAGAGATTCCAGGGAACCGCGTCCGATTGACCGGGAAACCGGTGCCTTGCACAACCTTTAATCTCTCCGAACGAGTTCGAAGGACGAAAGCGAGCATTCATACATGATGAAATAGTTATGCGCAGAGCTTGTAAATTAGTTCGCCTATGTCAGTGCCAAGCCACTAGCGACAACTTCGACCCCTGGAATTGATAAGATGGTATAACTGATTGCAGGCCAGGGTTTTTCCTGAGGAGTGAGTTTCATTTATAAGGATTCACATCAATGTCGCCGCCATACATCTATCAATCTGCCATCACCATTTGTGAGCACATTCATTTCAACGTCGTCAAGCTATCGACCACACGCGTTAACAGCCCATGCAAGCTTTCTCGATGTTTTTTAGATGAGTTAGATGTACGCTACTATCAAGCGTCCACCTACCTGTGTGTCAGTATACAATCCAATAACCAACCCACACCTGCAAGTCAGAGTCGCCAAGAAGGGTTGTCTTCGCTAAACGCTTCAAAGCGTTCTGTAGTAAGGATAACTGCGTCAACGTTTCTTTTCAGGCCGAACACATTTACTATTTATTTCCACCTGTACTAGGTAGACATACATGGCCAGTCTTTATGGATCGTTACCATTTCAGTGATTACTGACTGACTTACTGCTGAGTTAGTTATGCATCCGCGAGGTGGCGAAGGCAACAGTAAAGGAACAATGACACTATGTCCGAGTAACACTTACATGCTAGGCGGTCTTTTACACACCGGTGTGCATATGTATGAAGGTGTTTGGGTGTTAATACATGCGCGTGTATATATATTTGTGCCACTGATGTTTCTCTTTGCCGTAGTTCTGTTCGCTTGCTCCTCAACGCCCTGAGGACATATTTGTGGTTCGTGACCTCAGTCATTCGGCAACATTATGTAGTTCAACGCGATGTGACGTAGTCTGCACGCAAATGTACTTCTAATGACCTCATTCTTTTTGGTGGCTGATATACTACCCCTCTCCTGGCTGGAATGCCAGATGAGCACCTAAGACCAGCGTCGTTGCGGTCAGAACCTTCGCCCGCAGAACGCTTTCTTTCCAAATGTCCAGCCCCTATATATATGTATGTATAGGATTTAACTAGGTTCGTCTTGAAATACGATTTCGTCGGTACAAACTGCATTAATCAAAATATACCGCGTCCTCTTCTAACGGTCGTACGTCACTGCTGTGCAGGTCTTTAGCGGCTCAGAAGATGTCGTCATTATGAACGCTAAATGTTTTCAGTGTAGAGGTTTTCTTGTGGTGTGTTGCATCCGCCACTCACTTTAGGGAAGCTCTTCGAGTGAAACGCTACAATGAGATCGGGAGCAACAGCAGGGACACTAATCATCTCGTGGTCACTCCTCCTCCTTCCAAGTGCGCCACTGAAATTTTATGAACGTTTTGACAGTGATGCTGAGAGTGCCTGTCTCACCGAGGCGCCGACCTAACCTCCTAGGGTTCCAGCTGCGCTTAAGGTGGCTCGACGAGGGTGAGAATTCGGCCACCTTAGTATGTATGATTCACTATACGATTTATACACAATTTTCGTAAACAACGAACTGCAGGAAAACTAACGTATCGTTAAAGCAGCCGGCAGCGGTAATATGCTTGCATACATTCCGGTCCCGCGTGTTTGGGGTCTAAAGTAGCGTTTAGACTGTATTAATGAAAATACCCGCCGTCGGTAAAGATTTCCACACTCCCACGGCTCGGTAGAGCTTCGACTCGTTGCAACCGGCTATAATTGTGGATTGGAGACATCAAATCGCGACATATCAACATATGTGACTATATGCGTGAGGGTAAGCTTTGCGCATCGGGAATTTTATAGATAGCCCGCGAAAATCTACAACCGCAACATTGGTGTTGTAAATAATAAGCAACATGAGAAGGTGGCGCGATGGCAATGAGGTGGCGAAGGGGTTTTTCAAAAGATATGGAAACGCGGTGGAGAAAGAAAAGATGGGACGACCCTAGAGAATTAGAATGCAGAGAAAAAACCTAAGGCAAATGGGTGGATATTAAAATTTCAGCGGGTGCAAGAAATAATTATTTACACTTGCTTTGCAAATGGCGCCAACCCCGAATACCTCGTAGTCGTTGCAACCAACAATTTTGAGGCGCGGTAGTGGCTAGCCGTTAGATTAACAAAGCAATGCGCAAGCAGTACGTTTCAAGTGTCATCCCATGGTTGGCCCTGAAACTGGAAAAGAGATAATTTAACCAAAAAACTCCGAAAATTCAAGCGGAGTGTCGAATAAGAAAACAGTTTTCTGTCGTAAAGAAACGATTTGGTTCGGTGGCTACCATCAAATAGAGTTGGTATTCGTCGAACAGTGATATTACCGCCAGACAAATACTAAAGAATACAGACTAAAAACAAAATATTAATGAAGGTCATTCGCTGACCAACATGAAGGGAAACGTAGGTAGCGACAAGTATGTCGAACTCAGTCTTAAATGTGTGTACCAGCAATGTTTAGCCTAGACACGCGCCATCGAAAAACGAAGCTAATTGTACCTAAAAGGCACTTAAAAGATTTCTAGTAATACGGAGTGTAGCAACACAGTCATTCAGTTTAATTAAAAAAAAAGCTGGCTATTAAACACAATTACACGCCACTTAGGTTCGTCCAGATAGACGCATTCAGGGCGCTCAAGCAGTAGCAAAAGCGTATGCTGTGCATCCTTTTAGTAGCAATAAATCCAATATGTTCGTCGAACCGTGAAATGTGTGTTCCATACATTTTGCATTTACATAAACTAACGATGTTCGAGCTTGTTCTATAAAATCGCACCGTTCTACCAAAGTGTGAGCCAATTAGGTAAAAAGTTCATTTGATATAGCACCTTGAGTTATTTCCAACGTGCATATCTGCATATAAATAGAACCTATAATCGACTTTATTTGAACTATCTTAAAACTGAGTGAGTTTACTAATTTATGTGGATTTTAAAGTTCTCTGCCTTTTACACGGTAAGCCATTTGTCACAGACAAGATTGACTATAAACTTTGCATTCGTCAGGTTTCGTATGAGTTGGGAACATTGATACGGCGGTACTTATGATTGAAACGAAACGCAAAAAGCTCGAGCCGTTTAGACAAGTTTGCGATGAGTCCATCGCGCGAAGGTCGTTTTTGCCAGGAGATGCTGTTTGGTCGCGAGATTGCGTCGTATGTTCAGGTGCATCGGGGATAGCCGAAACCTCTTAGCCATTGCGAATTGAATCTTCATAGGTTTGACCTATCGGATTAATCGAGAGTGCTGTCGGCCCCATATGTCCTAATTCCTTCCCAAAAGCGACGCGTTGTAGCACCAGGCCAACATACTGTCGACCGGCTGACGCGGGAACGATTCAATATCGGCGAAGACCTTAGTGACAATTCATACATCTAACAGCTAAAATTTGTGGTTGGTTCAGTTTTCCTTTGATCGCGTTATCTTGCTAAAATGGAAAGGAATAAGCCGAATACGCCTCGTCTCAGATCCCTTTGTTCAATGTGACAGTCGCATGCAGACGGACTAGCACGGCAATAGAAGAAGAGCTAACGGCACGCAATAGAGTTTAGGTTGGAGTCTGTTCAGCCCTTGTAGATGCGGAACGGTTCCTTTAGGTTTAGACAGTTATTGTATTTGTCGCGTTGCTGGCCTAGTGCGTTCAGATGCGCATTTGCACAGAGGAGACACGTGGATGCACGTGTTTGTTCCTCGCAACAGAACAAACAGCAAATTAAAACAAGAAAGCCTCAGAATGTTTCAAGAATTCGCTGTCATATGTTATCCTTCCGAGGTTCGTTATGATAAAATATTGCACAGTATAAACACTCACAATCTCATGGCAAAGCGAGCGATATAATACTGCACTATGTTCTAGAGATTCCGATAGACTGCAATCGGAACACTAACGCGTGTTTCAAAACCAACTTGAATTTTTCATGTTTCCGCTTGTTCTGCATTTCTACCAAATAGGACACCATTTTCATAACTACCGCTATTCCGGCTTTGCGTTATTGGGCGCCCAAGTTATTCACATGTTGGTTAGCTACGTATCGAATCGCCAGCGCGTGCATATTACATAGAGAGAAAATTACGCTAGTCCACAAAAAATCTAACATATCGCACCCAAGCCTTCGAGGGTGAGGAATGAGGAGTAATGTTGCCATCGTCAACGCTATGGTCTGGGCAATAGGAAAAAAAATTGTCTCGCACTTCGAGAGGGAAAAACGGTTTCCCCTACCTAGTTACTTTCATACGATATTCGCCCGGTTGTGCCCTGAGGCGTTGATGGGGACCCGGAAACCCCGACCGAATGCCGACGCTGAAGATCTCTGAGGTTTCCCGAGAAAGTCTCGACTTCGTAAGTAGTCCACAATGAGACTGCTGCGCCGACTCGACGGCCGACACGATCCTGCCAGAGCAACTGGACCGCTCAGCATGTAGCGGTGCTGAGTTTTTATGCCTCGAAGGAATAAAATCTCGACTTGACGCCCATCGCATTTCCCGCTCGCCGTGTAGTATTGGAATACTCGCTCTTGCCAAACGGTGGGTAACGCAGTGAATCCACTCGCTGCCGCGGCACGTTTACACATTATTCGAATTCGGCGTAAATGCCGAATCGTTCTACAGCAAAGAGAAGCCCTCGCGTCATAATTCCGTTAGAACACAACTCAGGGTGTAAGAAGCAGTGTTATGTAATTCGCTTGGCAGAGAGTTGATGAGACCGTTCGGGACGCACGGTAACAGTACGACGAGTTAAATCTTGCTCTTCCGGGAAACGTCGATTAGCTCAACCACGTTTGTTATTGTTATCATCGAGACTCGCACGTATCTAAACGCTAGGAGTAAAGTGCGTGCCAGTCATATATATTTTTTCGACCTCGCAATCCACAAAAATAAAAATTTTGTGCATTTTTTGAGTCGTGCACTGGTGTGTACTGAACATGTAAACAACCAAACTCTGGCGTCTTTCGTCTAAATTTACGCTCACCGAGGCATTTTCTAACTCTCTAACAGCATTGCCTGCAAATGTGGAAGGCCTTGTCTCAGCATCGATTACGATAATGATACTGACCGCCAGCTTGCCATGTTGCTCTGCGAGCTTTACGTCCATTGACCCACTTTGCTCCCACATTACGTGGCATGACCGACAGAGCAGATGGACGGAGACTGAAGCTGGAGGCCGTGTAGCCATAGACCATTCAAGAAACTTCGCTTTGAACGCTTAAGTGTATGTAGAGGCCCTATTAGTACAGGCTCCGGCATCGGCGGACATCCAGCGTTAAGTTGTCGTGCGACATTTTTCTGTATGCCCAGATGTAGCCGTAGGGTCTGGACAACCCCTAAATCCCAACGAGACATAAAGACCGAACTCGGTCTCCATCCATCACCGTGTGGCATTCATGCTGGTGCAATAGAGATAGAAGGACATAGTTTTGCCGTTCGAGTTGTCCATGTGTGAGATTAGCATGGCGCAATTGTAGTAGCAATTGTGTAGTGTATTGCTCGATTCGCACGTCGGAGTCGAATCTTCGCCGAATTTGTCGAATTCGCACGATCTTTAGACGAATTTTGGGATAAACCATACCTATATAATATTTTTCATTCGATACAGGAACGCGGAGAGGGTGTGTGCTTGTAATAGACAATCAAAATATTCATTAAAACGAGACATATTATCTTGTGAACCTACATACTCAAAATACGGCTTATCGATGTCTGAATCTGTGCGAGCCGTTGTAAACTTGATCGACCTCCAAGGTCAAAGTTCTGAACAGAAGTCCACCCCCCGCTGTGTCAACGGCAAGCAGAATCAACGTCATTATGTTAGCTTGACGAAGGACCCAGCTTCCAAAATATGTTAACCCCTTGATAGAAGCAGACTTATAGCAAAGTGGAGCCAAGCGTAAAGGAGCAATGTTTGGCATTCGTCTGGCGGAGACTCGGTATTGAGCAGGCCCCTTGCCGCACCCTCGGAGCAATCTTTTACGCTTCCGCTTCTACGACGACATATGACTCGATGCTATGCATGCGTCTTCGAGTACTTGTAACCGAACCAGTGAGCCCCAGGAATAACTCGACTTCCGGTCTCGACTGTTTGTGCTGTTGGGAGTCGGTCTGGAGCTCTCCACTCATCCCGGCTGTTATACAGCAGAGGCATGAAAGATGAGGAAGCTTAACCCAGTTTGCCCCTCTAGTGCTGGTAGAATCAGCCAGCTGGTTTTCCCTTCCACCCGTCGCAATCCCACATTTTCACGCAGAGATGTATGCCCGTGATTGGTTTCTATCTGTAGTTGCATGCTGCATTATTTGATTGTTTTGCACTGACTCGCATAGATCGCAGAGTTCAATGATAGGAACTTCAATATACAGTGTTTTATGAACCGTAGTGTTTGATGTAAGCAAGTTAGGCTGACATTGTGACTGTTGATTGACTATTGTCATGCTCTTACACCATTCATGTCAAAGACGTACAATTTCATGAAAAGTATTGCACAGGAAAAACAGACCAAGACCAGTCCCGCGATATCATGAACATTTCAAATTTATGAAAGCGGCAAAGAGATTAATACAACATAGTACTCACAATAAGTTCTGTTTTTGCAGCTTTTTTCGTTTCTCTCAATATGACTATAATGACGGGCCGATGAAGTTCTACAAACGTTTGTGACCTTTACGACATAGCAGCGGCGGTAAACTAAATTGTTGGCATTTGTTTTAGTAACTGCATCGGCAAAACTGGAGAAAAAATCTTCTGTAAGCTAATTTGGTTTCTAACGGACAGAAAGGATCTGTGAACATAAATGACCTAATAATTCGTAAGCTGCGACCTGACTTATTAAATCTCCATTTTGCTATGCAACGACAATATATATATGCAGAGGTTTGGGGAAGTACGTGGTTGAGGCTCACTCTTATGATTTTCGGCGCACATTAGAGCAACCGAGTCACTCGCTTATTAACCGCCTGATTTACTGACAATTCATTGTGCTGCTATACCAGGTTATGAAGGACGCCATAGAGGTCAGTTTATGCCCATCTAGAGCATCCATTATCAATCCATAGAATTTGCCCTCATATTTTGATAAGTCACTTTCAGTTGGCCGACCTGCATTCTCGTCTCATACAGATGTCACTGAGTTAACACCTGTTAGCGCGTCAAATATGTGAACAAGAAGCTTCAGATTCGAGTTCATAGACCTCCAGTAAGCCGACTTACCGAAGACAATACGCAAAGGATGTCACTAGGTTTCAGCACTCCCGACGTGTTGATCACTTCCACTTCGGCACGTGCAGACGACTCGGTCCTGACGGGATAGGCCTCGGTCTGCGGTCGGTACCCGATAATGTCGACTTGGTTGGCCTAACTTGGCCGGGCCTCATGAATATTGACTTCGCTAATGACATCCTCTTCACGCTTTCATCTACTGGTTCATTTTCATGCAACGGAGGCGCGGATGGCTGAAACGTAGCGCAAATGCATGTCACCCCCAAACGCACCCTTTCGCCTCCACACGGGGGTCATCAACTGTCCTCTGCCTTCGAAATCACCACTTGAGAGAGTTAGGCTGTGACTATAGTTTGCCAGTGTCCTCGGCGCATTCTTTACTACCGCCTACCCGATAGAAGGGGACCAGGGACGCTCACGTATGTTGCATCCATACATATTCTAACCTGTGTAGTGATATGGGAAGTAAACCATTTTAATTTTACATTGAACTGTTTTCAAATTAAGCCGATCACTTCTCAGGCTAAATTAAAGGTGTACAAAATATATAGAACTCTCTGCATTGAGAAAACCAAAAAAGCCGATTTTTTCATAAAAAATACAGGGTCTCAGGCTAACGCACGGCCACGAGTGACAAAGGGTGGCATACATGGCAACCAAGCACGAAAAAGACAAAGTGAATCAAAGGTTTATACTCAGTTGAATTGATTGTAACACACTACTCACAACAGCCGGCACAAGGTTCTCCGCATATGAATTCGTCAATACAAAAAATAAACAGATTTTAACTCAATGTAGCATATAAAATATAGAAAGACAAAGGTGTAGAAAGGGGGGTTTAGGTTCTGGTTCGCGTAATATATGCGTTCGGCCACACATACACAAGCACGCGCGACAATCGGCGCCGCCCATGCGGGACTCAAATGCTGAGCTGTATCTTCTTGGCGTGCTCGAGTAAGCGCTTGTATCTGGTAGAGTGGAAGTCTTAACTGCGTCAACGGCGAGTCGCATTGGCTATGCGACTCTCTGTGAAATGTGCCTGTGTGGCCGGTTACATATCTTTAACCACCCTCTCTCGAGTAACCAACCAATCAGAGTGGCACGGTTGAATTTTGCGGCTTATACCCGGACTCCGTTCAACCAATTGGGAAGGGAGTATTCTACGTCAATAACAAGTCAACAAGGCGAAAACAGCATTCAACTTTAGGCACTTATAATAGATTTTAATAGACGTAGTGTTCTTTTTTTTATCAATATATGTCTTTCTGGCATTGGTTGTCACTTGCTCGGTTCTTCTTTCTTCCCGCCTTCTGGGAGCCGATACCAGTCCAAAGTTGTTACTTGAGCAAAGAAACATTCACTGGCAGAGACTGCTCACATCGTAAACTAGTCGTACTGTGCGTTTCGTTTCAAGTGTTTCGGCGTGTTCCTACTAAACAAGCGCATATATATATATATAGAGCGAGAAAGAGACATCGGGGAGTGCGAGGTACGGCGCCCGTTGCTTCGCCGTAACCAAGCTATCCGCGTTGCGTCTCCCCACATGGCGTCGCTACGGTGTTAATTATGAAGTAACTCATCTGTCGATTGCGCAATATTGTCAATTATGAACAATAGTGTGGTAATAGAGCGTCACACTTTGCAGCGTTACCGAGCGAACTCTACCGAACTCTGCTCGACTACCTTTAAACTACGTTTAGGGATAGACTTCGTCTACGGTCGCAATGTTGCGCGACCGCCTGATGATGCCAGATCGGACGGGACCGAGCGTTTCGGCAGTTGCTGCGATGTGGCTTCTGTGAAGCTGTGTATATCAAGGGATGGTATGAGTTTGGCTAGAGTTTTGCGAAAGTCTGCGTGACGGAAAAATGCCCCTGCGGCAAACGGGTAGTCCATCTAACTATCGTCATCGATATGAACCCCGGGTGGAAACGGGTGACAACGCCTCCGGTGGGAATACAGCATATTTGTCGGTGAAATAAAGCTTGACGGTCATAGTTTTAAGGCTCACGTATTTAAAAAACAGCGGAGAAAAAAGGTGGAGGATCGCGCGAGCTGGAGTCGATACACGGGCCGACTTTATGATGCAGAGAGCTGTGGTGTAAGATCGAATACACGGTGATATTTTAGGCGAAAAGGCATTCGACTGGCAAGTCAACGTAAAGTTCAGGTACAGCAGCATCTCCCGTTTTATTAGCAACAGCAAAGATGCTTTGCATTTGAGACAGGAATAAGTCGATGGGCATCATCGACATACGCCGCCACGCCATCGATTAAAATCAAGCTACCACTCATCGTGTACCTCTAACAACGTTACATATGGACTCGGAGTCGAACTCGGAAGAGCATGCCGAGGTGTTCAGGATGTTCGCGCGATTCACCAACCTCATGTGCTGAAGGTTGAATTTGATGTCTGTCCAAATTGGACTATGGTGTACGGGGCTAGACATCGTGATAAAGAAAGCGACCCTTGTATTGTGCAGTTGTAGGGCATTTTTGCCCGGCTAAAAGGCGTAAACATGATACATTTTGTTTGTGCAGCATATATGCAGGGAGGATTTGCTGTTGATGTTATTGCCGTACACCTGGCAGTCCTTCAGGAACTACTTCTTCCTGTGCGTTCTCTTTGCTACAGTGTTAGCAGATGTAACGTCAACTGTCGGGGCTCTTCTTCGCGTAGACGTCTATATGCTATACATATGCATGTATACCTTCAATCGCGTCACAAATATCTCTCGTACAATCTTGCTGGTCTCGCGGGACCCCACTTCCGACAGCCCCCGACGGGATAACGTGTTGAGTTCGACATTTTCCTCGTTCGATCCGTCTGCCTTTTTCGCACTCCCCGGCTTTCGACGTAGCCGTGTCCTCTGTACATTGTACGCCGTTGTATTACAGATCCCTACGCGTCATTTCGACTGGTTGCGAAACTGCCGGGGATAACGTAGGACCTTTGCTTTGTCACTCAGGTGCAGACTTGCGTGTCTGCGGAAGTTGCCGCCGAGAAGATAGTCCTGCCTGTGAAAATGCGCATCCGATGGACGTCTATAGTAGATACGGTGTAAAAAAGTCCTACCTATAAGGTACGGGAAAAAGTGGTGGATTCCAACGTCAAATTCCGCGAGCCATTTATTTAGGGGTGGTGGCTACAATCCCGAAAGAACTTCCTCAATGTCCCGACAAAAGTCCAGTCGTGTTAGTGCAGTTCTCAGCGGGAGACCATTCCACATAGCAAAGTCAGGCGAAGCAGCAATACAGCTCTCCTGTTTGTGCACAATACGATACTGGGCGATATGCTAGAGGCCTAGTCAATATCTGCTGGACCCGAAGAAGTTCACTATAGTATGCATAGGACTAAGGGGGTTAACAATGAAACCAGGTTTCCGCGGGTATTTTCTCTTACTGCCGAAATAGTGGTGGCGAATAGGATCGCACGCGTTTCTCACGCACGTCATTTATTAGCACAAACCTGTTGTCAAGAATACAATGGGGGTACTTTCTGTCACGGCGACTTATCAAGGCTCCCCCACAGACTTCCAGTGATAGAAGCCGCCACAGAAACCCACTCCTTCAACGATTATCGTATGAAGTTCTAACTACGCTGCTGGTTCAAGAATGAACCTTTCGATTTTTGTGTGTTTCCAAATTTTTGGACGTCCATCCGATAGAAGTGACACCACAACGCCCACAGCCGTGCGAGGTGCACTGGCATCTTGCACCAGAACTTTGATATATGTAATAATAATAATAATATTAATAATTATGATAAGAATGTGTTTTCCGATTGTGCAAACTCATACAACTAGTATAACTTGATAGACTACATTACGGAAGATTTGTCGGTCTACGTTCGCAGAAATTATACTCCATGCCATCTGGAATGAAACAACGGGACGGTATTAATGGTTGCCTCTTAATGGAATGCTTTATTTGCACTCAGTGCTGCCACTAAAGTCCTTTTCGGTTAGACTTATGTTCAATATTCCTGATGCTACGATAAGGGCTGCAATCACTGTGTAAAAGTCCAATTATTTACTTTTCCTCTGAAGCAATTCCACCGGCTCTACTTCTTCATAAAAATTGACATTGCATCAAATATGGACTCGAAATTCACTATAAGGCATTAAGAATATTTTCTAGAAGTCGCTGTTTAGTTGTTGAAATCACTAATCAATTGAATTCAATGTGTTTATAATTTATCTCGATTAATCTCGATTGGAGCAACCAACGTATGACGGCTTCAGTGTTTAAAATTCAGTTAAAATTCAGTGTAAAGAAGTTTTTAAAATTTCGAAAACAATGTTACACATTTTCGAAAAGGTTCTATGCTTTGTTCCCACTCTTAGTTATCTGGGGGACCTAAATGATTTCTCTGTATCTTCGGACAGAGGCTAAAGGCCTACTTAAGGACAGATCGATGCCGTTAAAAACCGCACACTTTTAAAGATTCCGAAACTAGATTAATTTGACCTCAGGAGACACAAACTCATTGAGAAAACCACAAACTTCCACCTTTTCATGCATATATTTGTGTAAGTAAAGTAATAGAAACGCACGTAAGTGTGGAACAAACGAGCTATACACACAAACATTAGGCTGCAAATAGTGCAATATACCTATCCCTGTATTGCTGGCGAACTCACTCTAGCTTTTCAGAGCGTAACCCATTCTCCTCGAAACAGTGTGTCTTGCGTAACCTAAATTGCGACGTGGGCTTAGATTGCCACTTGCTGATCAAAATGATGACGAGGACTTCTCTCGCAGCGGGGACGAGGAGTATGCCTGAGGCGTTCCTCGCCAACCCTTAGCCGTACCTTTTTAGTGGACTTTTACTCTTCGTATCCGAGCAGCTATAGGGTATAGCCAGTCTTGTACACCGAGAATATCCTGACTTAACTACCTGATCCACTGACATGTATATATATATATATATATATATATTTCCCTATCCTCACCACACCATGTCAGAGTTACTAAGGCAACTGTGATTAGAGCTAGCAGCAATAACAGAGTAGTGTCACTATTTTGGGAACGGGGCGATCAGGAAGAGACAATGCTTCACTAAGCACCATTTTGGGATATTTATGCTTGTTAAAAGAGAGGCTCTTTACATGCTCTTTACACACTTCTCCCATTACTGGAACCTAAAGTGTGCTCAGCCTACCAAAATATATCAATAGGAAGAATCTCTTCTGCAAACCAAATGCATCTGAAGATATTACAAACTACAAGGTCTAGCCTGTAATAGGAACTCACTCGCATAATAAATCGCATAATGAATTCTTCAAAAACTGAAAGATGTCCTAAAATTATTATATAGGTCACCTTAATTTTATATATCTTCTGATTGCTTTGTGTTCTTTACAAATTGTGTTCTTTAAATTTAAACAATATTTCGTCCTTGAAGTCGTATTTTCAGGAGTTGAGAAAACTCGCAAGATATTTTCATTTTCATACTTATAACATTTATCTCCATCTAGACATCTATAATATTGTTAGAGCTGACTATCACTAACATTTAACGCCCAGGGTAACGCTTTTTGCATTTCTTCGTAAGACAGACCCCCATAAATATAAATGTGCAACGGCGGGGCATCAAGAGATCTACAAAACGACGAACATTGCTTGAAGGCGATGAGGGCTCGTACTCGGTTCATGTAAGCACCCTGTCTCCATGGCTTTGTGGCAGACTGTGTGGGTGAGGGTATCTGCTCATTCATATATCGACTCCCTTATTCTGTTTGAATCCAGCAACGCTTTAGTTCTCCTCCACCCGCCAATATGAATGTAGTGCTACTCTCGCATGATATTCCCGATATGCATATGGGTCCCATGAAGGAAAGCAGAATAGAACAGATCGATTGCTTAGAAAAATCGTTAATAACTAGTCAGGTGCCACAATTAACCACTCTTGAGTCAAAGCGGAGGATTCACTATTGATGGCTCTACAATGCGGTGGCATCCATATCGTGCTGGTGAAATAGTGATCTTGATTTCTTTTCAGTCTCGGGTGGACCGCCACAGTCATATTGCTTTGTACATTTTAAAGACTGCTCCCTGGGCCTTTTAGTGTCCGTCCACAACGGTGTATGGCGATCATGATGACGCGGTCAGGCAGACGTGCGGTCACATGTTCCACTAATTGGAAGTACTATAACAGAGAGTTAAGAGCTTAGTTCAGCGACATGAAAAATGATTTCACATATTTATTGAGCCTTTCATACTTTCGACCTCAACATGGTGGAGATTATACTGCTGGTAACTAGTACAGGCATAGATAGCTGTGCCTTTTGAATATGTGCGCTTATTTAAGAATATACAATAGCAAGAAACGTAAGCGATTAGCGTTCACTCAGCATCCGTGCATTTATAACAAAAGGAAGCAAAGGAAAGGGAAAGAAATTCATTCTGAAAGAATAGAAAATCAGCAAATGGCAGCATTAAAACAATGCGTAAAAATCTATACTCATTATAATTACTTGCTATAGTTCATTATGTCCAGTTTCTAACACTTACTTAAACTTTCTCTAACTAAAAAGGAATGACATTGTAAATGAACGAAACAAAAGGGATAAACCGATAAATTAAATTTTGAAGTTAATTTTTATGCTGAGAGCCACAACCTCGACAAATAGGTTTTCACCCTCTCGAAGTGCATAAAACATGTCCTAGACCAAAGATATCCCTGTGATCTGACGACCTTCGTACATTGGGAGGGTCTCCTAATCGCAATTCCACTGAGTAATACCTCTTTGTCGGGTACCGACCACTGATTTTACTGTAATTAGGTGGAACGAAGGCTTTATGATTTGCCGTGAACAAGTGAAAGGACAAGCACAGTCGGTTACGTGGTCGCTTCCGCCCGAGAGGGTTCAGCGGTGGTCTCGGAGTTTCTTACCCTCGTACCGTTAGCCTGCGTTACCGTATAGGAATTGCGTCTTGCTTAGTTTTGGACTTCCACCTATTTACAACAACGATCTACTCCTTCAGCCATCCGGAAATAAGAACAAGCGACACACACACCGGCACCAACATCGACGACGCCATCAAGACTCATGACGCAGAAAAGAACCGGAACAAAGCACCACGGGGGGAGAGAGCAAAGTCTTGGAGCAACAGCTGTTAGAGAGAAAATACTCCTCTGGCTACAAGGACGCAAACGCCAAAGCTAGCAGTGTACCAGCCAAATAACGCATCGGTCGGTGATTTCGGTTTGCAAAAGGGTAGCAAAGTACGGGGAAAGAGAAATTGAGGGTGCGCGTATCTGAAGCCTAAATCGACAAAATACGTTCCGAACACTTAACTGAGATACTATATCGACACGGTTGCACAAATGTTTCAACAAATAAAAGCACTTGTTTGATTGGTGTACGAAGACCAGTAAAACCATTGACGATAACATGTAAGTAGCTGAAATACAAGCGTGTTGGATTTACGCAGTAGCAGTCAACGTGCCGTATTTGCGAAAGATCGCTACAGCAAAACAGAGAATGCATGGGTCGATCACAAGTGGAAGATTCCTGAGACCAGATTCTATCTATCGAGAAGTTTGTCCAAGAAAAGGCGAGAAATCGCGCATAAACCACAGATCTCTGTGGCACAGACTCGCTAACCAACTGTTAACTAGTATATTATTTATTCCCTAATACCTTCTGGAAAAAAATTAGATGCATTCTGTTTCACCATCAGAAGTTCCAAGCCAAAAGTGGAGAAGTTCCTTAACGAATTCACTTTAGCATTTTTGTCATCATATAATTTACGGTCTAGTTCTGGCATATATCCGAAACAGAAATATGTGTCTTCAGATAATCATTTATGGAGTGTAACAACACGCGAAGCTAACAATAAACGGCCATTTGATTTTGGCAGCTATTACCCATGGTGAAGGATCATTCGAGTCCGATGTAATCAATGTAATATTACATTAACCGATTTGCTATGATGTTTTACTTAAATATTTTGGGGGACATTTCTGATCTACGAATAGACGCCTAGACTTAGCACCCAAAATCCTTCAGGGATTCTTCTCGCTATAATCTTAAAACATCTTTTGCATTACTTCTAGCCCCTTGTGAACGTAAAATTAAATACAACAACAGTATATATCGCCAGGGAGATTCGAACTTCAAACGCCTTCACTTAGTCAACTATCTTGGAGGCCATTGCTTTAACTAACGCCCGCTATCCCGGAGGCATTCAGACCTAAGTGGAGCGCTGAGATCTATTGAAATATTGTGTATGCAATGGGCTCAGACAGTAGTTTCAACCCTCCGTGCGACAACGCCAACGATGTGGCCCCCAATCATTCACGAATTCATTCAAGAACTATGAATTCAAGAATTATAAATAGAACACAGTCCTACCGGTTAGCTTGGTAACCCGCCACGGCATTACCTGCCGCCAGTCTCGTGATGTCAAAATCGGTCGAAATGTCGGAACTCGAGGAGGCAGTGTTGCCAAGAAGGATGTGTCCCGAACTGCGGACCATTCTGGCGTTCCTTAATATGGCCGAGCAACTGTTGAAGACCGAGCTCAAACAGCTTATCGAGCTGATCAACGAAGCTGAACGAGTGTCCTGTAGCGAGCCTCCCGCTAGTTTTCTCGGACATCGACTTCGTTTGAAGTGCAAGCTGGACACTCGTGAATTTATCATTCGGCCTGGCATCGCGAAAAACGAGAATCTGCGCCTAACCTTTTACCAGTCTCAGAAGACTCAACTGTTCAAAAGCCGCGTGAATCTAAAAGGAGAATGCTTATACATGCCTTTCAATGAGTATAAGGAGTTTGACCCGCTCGAGAAGATCGGCGTGCAAGTTAAGCTTGTTCAGAGGGCAGAGGACGGTACAGCACCGACGCTTCAGCAAGTATTCTCAAAAGAGGTGATCACTCCGTGGCATCTATTCCGAGGTGGGAAAGTGGAAACCTGGTTGTTCGGTATGGTTGTTAACGTGGCTATTGTTATCACGTTTTAACCGCACTCGCAAATACGATTAGTAATGAAGGCTAGTAGTGAATGAGGGCTCAAGCTAGACAAGCTAAAATGTTCTCATTGCTATTATCATTAATATTACTGGCCGCGCATCTGCGACGCAAAGGACCAGTCTTGCTTCACAAAATTTCGTGACGAGCATTTGCGGAATAACTCAGATTCTGGGGCAGGCACAAATAGAAATGTAGCGACGCTAGCATAAAAGCTAAAATAGAGAATCTAATTCTTTTTTCAGACTGATGCTGACTACATGCTAAATCTCTTTCCACCCTTTTACCAAACATTATTTCCCATTATATCCCAAACAAAGTACCCATAGCCGTGGCTGACTTAATACTCGGAAAATATCGTTTCTTTCAAGTAGAAATTACTTACCATTTTGACAAATAGTCGTTCGATTTTAGTGATCTACGTCAACGCACATGCCAAAGGAGCACAAGAAAGCGTTGATGTGATTCCTGATTCTTCTGATCTGCTAACAATTTCACCCAGTGAAAGCAGAAAAAGAAGGGTTTTTCTCCATCTGTATGGGGACGCGAACAAAGACGATTTAGCGAAATTTTGAAAGGGTTGTCGTTATACTGAGGCCTCTGCGTGTGTGCGCAATGGCCAGCGGTGTGGAAAACTTGGGGATATTTTGTAGGATTACACGAAATCGGTTATTCAGCTTATTGTAGGGCTATGTCTGCGCGTGTCCACGATTCAGGCTTCACCCTCCCCAAGTTCTCGATTTCGATACCTTCTGTCTTCCCTTCCTCGCCCTGAGCTTAAAGAGCATGTCACAGAGCCAGGCAAGTGTCTTCAGTTTCGAAATTCCAAGGAAAAAGGTCTTGAAACTTGATTCGCGGTATGCAGGAAGGTTTTACGGTTCCCGCAAAATGGCGAAACTATGGTTGAATCTTACGGATGACAATTCATCTTGTCGGTGGCTTGCGTAACAAAGCGATAAGATAATGACGTCTATGAAATATGAAGACGAAGATAGTGTGTCAGAAACAATGTCAGATTTTTACAATGTCAGTTACAGTGAGTTAATTACAAAATGTCAGTTTTATATAAATCTTTACAAACGTTAGTTTTAAATAGTTTTTACACACGTTTGACATTACAACTGAAAAACGTGGACTTTAGTTACAATATCTGCTTGTTATCAGGAGCATTTTAACGCCAGACCAAATATTTTACACAGCGGCGTATCAATTTATGTTGCTAAAATGGAAAGAATAAACGTATTCTTTTTAGTGGTGCTAAAGTGCTCAGAAAATGAACATAATGGACTGTACACGTTGCACTCGCGTTAATAAACTACTCGCACACCGGTGTTCAAAAAGAAAGCGAAAATCTAGTAGGCTTGCGCCAAAGCCAGAGGGGGCTATAATAAGCTTGCTCAAGGCTCATGAGCGCATTCATTTAAATAGTTCACAGGTTAATATTACGCTACCTTTATTTGACACCCGACTGTCATTGACACCGGCGGTTTTTGTTGTGACTGACGTATCTTTTCCTTAGCTTATTCATCAGCCTGCGTTGAAAGACTCCTCCTCATTCAAGTCGATTAGCCAGTTGATGCTTCGCTAGATTTTTTTGTTTACTCACTATTAGCAGCTACTTAGGACACATACATGAGGACACGGATGATGGGTGGTTAAGGCCACCGGTACACCTTGTCGGCGAATGCTGCCGGGGCGTGAGAGGTTTGGTTTATGTGGCGAGTAGTTTCAATTGGCTGCCGTGCCCAAGAACGGCTTAACACTTGCAACCGAACTCATTCAAACGACTGGTAGCCATAACGTAAGGGTAAATGATTTGCCACGCGGGCCTAAGATAAACTGATGTTTTCTGTTGTTAATGTTCTTCTCCATTTATTATCCTAGCAAGCCAGTTGTGACTCTCCGTCGCAGACAAGACCACCCTGAGACGAGATAAGCGTGTAATAACGTACGAAACCTACCTTAAAATCGATAAATTTTCCACTCAGCTAAAGTCGAGAAATTGAATCATCTTTACTCAGTGTAGTTGTTACACCGGATATCACCTCATCCGAAATCGTTTGGTACTATGGTACCATTTCATTCAACTCAGGAGACGTCAGGGGACGTCGTTTTGTTTAAGCGTCATTGCTGTCGAACCTGGAAATGTGGTGATCAGTGATACGATAACATCGAGCCTTTCTGATATTCAGTTTTTGGACGACCAGAAATGCGTGACCTCTTCAGAGGAGGCCGCAGTTGTGGAATTCAACTCTTCTCGTGAGCTGCTGTGAAATCGATGATTGTTGGACCGCAACAGCGTTGCTCCCTTAGCTTTAGTTGAAACCTATTGAGAGCCCGTGTTGTATCGGGCTTTTAAATGTTTTTAAACAAGGAGCATAGACCTGATTAGCATTTACGGTTACATCTATAGGTCAGGTTGCTTTATCTGTACATAATGGCCGGTCGTTTACACTGTAGTATACCCTTCTTGGGCTACCGTCATATTTAAATAACTAACACTACGGTATTACGTGACTTAAATGTCACGCATAGGTTAACGAAGAAACATAGGTTAAGAAAAGGCACAATGCCTCGTCAGTTCAATCAATAACACTATCAATAGCACAGCAAGGCAAGCAAAAGTAGTACGTTTATCTACGCAAATGCTTTAAAGGCCACAAAATAGAAGTTCTACTTGTCCGTCGAGTAGTTGACGGCGTTACAAATCAAGTTGAGGTAGACTCAACTGAAGAAGAGAGGAGTCTGCAAGGTTTTCTTTTAGCTTGTTCAGACACGTAGGAAAGGTCAAGGTCTCCGAGTCTCACCTTTATAATAATTACATAGGAGAAGTGCGCCTGCAAAGGAAGGCCCAGAGTATTTCTTTCCGCAGATAATTGTACAAATGGGCTTGAACGGGCCCTTGAACTGTCATTCGGAAATACCAAGTATCCGATAATCGTCACGGGTGGTCGTTTGGAATTCAGACGCGAGAGTATATTAAATAGTTTAAGGTTAAAATAGGCGAATCTGCGTGACTGTAAATGCCAATTTGAAGTTTAGGCTATTGCAAACGCTGCAACCAAGTGGTTTACCAGAGACAAATTATGATTTCTGGAAGAAGACCGCAGTTCAAAGATTTGCATTCAGTCGGTTTCAAATACTTTCTGCGCAACCCAACACTTAAAACATCGTCTTTCTTGAAGATGGGATCTAAAGACAACTTAAACAAGAAGCCGTTTCAAACGTTTTGAAGGCTGGTTCTATGTACGGCAATAAAATAACCATGAACCACAGCCAACGAATCGGTGACCGAAGCAACGGTAAGCGAAGATGAGAAAAATGACTCTATGTCGTGCGGAGGTCACCGCAGATACCAGAAAAAAATCAAGTGTTACAGGAGAACAATACACGTAGGACCCGGCCACAAGAAGGTGAAAAGCGCGCCCAGTAGCCGACGAAGAGAAAAACAGCGCTGTGGGAGTCTGACAGGAATCTGACACTTTAATGGGGGCGGTAGAACAAGCTCTTAATTTACCAGACGCGAAGAAGTAGAAGTAAGCAATGTACGCTTCATACCGTCGTCACCAAAACCTGAGTTACACATGCGCTACAAGAACAAAACTTTATTTCATAGGAGTCGCCCCCAAGTGTCATGTCTACAGAGCATGTACATACGCCTCTAAAAGCATGCCAACAGAAGAACTGGGGTCTTTCTGGCGAGACCTAAGACAAGGCTAACTGAGATGAAACACTGAGAAATAGAGTTGTTAGCAAGACGTTTTTTTGCAAATAAATAAAAACTTCTTGAGGCTGGAATGACGCATTTTCACGCCCACCTTGCCTGGAGGGCAGGGGCAAATCCTGCCCTTCGGTGATATGAATACTCCGGGACTACTAAAAACAAGGTTTTTAACTTAACCAATTATTAAACGTTGTTTTCTTAAAATTGAGGCTAATTCTGTATCCAGTCAGGCTGACTAAGCCCCGGCGGCCACTTTCTTTAGGACTGGTGTTTAGTGTTTGGGATATGGTCGCGTCGCGAAGGTCTACCAAACCTAGCATCCTGCTCTAGCTTCTGGAGTAGGATGGATTGCCTTAAAATTTGGCCATCGAGTGGCTTGATCGCGCATGACGTCTGCCCTAAAATCCAATCTTTCTCCTCCGGCTTGATACGAAATATGAGTCAGAATAATATCGAGGACTAAGTATTACCCCTGAGGATACGGACATTACTGAAAGGATCTGCGAGCTATAGAATTCTGCATATGTATCTAGATCGGTGACTTGATGCATTTGGCGACCGGAGGAGACACGTAGGTGAACGGTTTGGATTTCCGCACTTGCACTTCTACATTTTTAGGGGTCCGCCAAAATGCTGCGACACCTAGAATGTTAAATGTTAATTGAGAATCAGTCCTAAAAAAGGGGTTTTCTGTATGCGTTAAGCTCAGGTGTTCTAGACACTCTAAGTTAAAACTTTGCAGAACGCATTTATGATCGGCTATTAAATTTCCTCTTGTAAAAAAATTAAGCGGTTTACGCGAAAATTTCCGAAATGCTGGTTTTATATTATATTAAAGGGAAGCCCTTTCATAGCAACTCCCCAAAAGAGGTGTGTGTGCCCTGCAATATCGCCGAGAGAAGTCGCCAGCTTCTAGCAGACAAAGACAGCCAATGCGTCTTTAATCAAAGACCACTGAATAGCTTCTCCATTATTTGCAGGCATACCGTAAAGGCTACGTGCGGAAACCACGGCTTCCGCGGATCAACGTATTGCATTCGTACATCAGACATGCTTTCTCTAAAATTGGTATTTGCTCAAATGTGGGGTCCAGCTTCTCGTCCGATGCTGACTCACTTCCAGTCCCAGATCCACTGCTCCGGATGAGCTTTGCTGGGTTGCATTTCTTTTCTCCAAGAATCTGCTTTGTATTTGTTCTGTGGGCTGTATGTGAACTACAGATGCGAAGAACCGAAAAAAGAATGCCCATTTGACATTGACAATGTAATCACTACCCGGACATCGTTCCGGCGATGCGGGTGTACATTGGCGTTCGAGGCGACCGAAACGGTGGTGTAGAAAAGAAGGACGCATTGTCGTGTCCCGGGTCCCCCGGATTCTACTCCTTCATCGTCGAATGTCGGTGGGTGCGGGGCTTCAGGTCATCGCAAACAAAGTCGTCGCCACAACGAACGAGGTACACTGAGTCCAAATGGCTCAGAGGACAGGTGACAGGTCGGCCTGCTGAACACGACTCTGCTGACACAGTTCTAGCACCACTTTTCCGTCGCCTTCGCCAGTGTCTAACTGAGTTACAAAGATGGTATAACAATTACACGCTATTTCATTGGGGCCACTCGCGTATTGTGTGGCCAGAGAATGTGCATACGTCTTGATTGGTATGCAAACAGACGAACTAAAGTTGTTCTGCCGGGAGCCAAAATGAAACTGACACGAAACTACTCATGGCGAAACAGGGTTAACAGGGCTTCATTCTAACCAAACTCCTACTCTACATATCTAGCCGGCTACAGCAACCTGGCAATCATATACCGATAAAAGGTGACACCGTTTCTCGACCGTGGCACCTCTCCTGTCTGGCTCTTGCACACCAATGGCAAGGGTATCAAGTTTGCGTGCAGTAGCATTTGCCGAATGCAATTGCTCATGGCGATGGGTGGTCACTTGCAGAATTGTTGAAACAAGCATTAGAGGCTGCTAGATGCTCGAAAGTAAAAAGTTACAAAGCGTGGTTATATATATATGTATATATATATATATATATATATATATATATATATGTGACTGGTGGCTGAAGGACATACAAGTATAAAAAGTAGGTTAAAACGATTAATTTTAATTTGATTTGAATCACTCCGCATTGTACAAGCAGGTGCAACGCTCATTTCCGCAGTCTTGGTAAAGGATCTAATTTTTTTTTAAAGCTGACCATCAGCCAACATTTAACGTCCACGGTTAGTTTTTGCATTACTTCGTAAGACAGACCCCATATAAATCTAAATGTGCACCAGCGGGGATCGAACCCGTGCACCTACGTGCCTTCTCCGGTCGCAAGGCGCATACGAATGCACCAAGCCACCGAGCTCGACTTGATAAAGCTTGACTGGATAAAAATTCCAATCACCAAAATTAATGACTAGTTGACTATATAGCTATTAAAAATCCCGTCTGCCACAAACGATACAGCCACATTGAGGTCGGAACCTACATCACGAGTAGGGAGTGCCCCTCAGAGGCTGTTATTGGAGATCGAACCCATGCACGCGTGTCTCCTCCGCACGCAAGGCGCACACGAATGCATTAAGCAACCGAGTCCGACATCGGATTACACACCTAGGAAGACCCAATTGGCCGACTGGTTTACGTGCTGTCGAAGCCGAAATACGCATGAATCGTGAACTGTAGATACGGAATTTTACGGTATATAGGTTCCGTTTAAGCTTGATGAAACTAAAACAAGACTAAACCAGACTTTAGAGCTTACAAACCTGTCAATGAGGCGGCAACGGATGAAAGGAATATTCGCACTGACTCAGTCCGGAGTCACTAATCAAATTGGCGTATGGCAACAGCTGTGAAGGGGCATACATTACTAAGGAAAACGAATAGCTCGAGGTGTAACGAGAGCAGATCTCTAGGTGTTTCAGGCGTTTGCTCTAATGAACCTAACGCGTTGCAGAGGGGTCGCCTTTTATGAGGTTCCCTCTAAAGCAATAACACAGACACGCAGCTGACACCGTGCTCACGTGATACTAGTATAGACGTAGAGAAAAGCAACAGTTTTCTTCTGATCATAAATATAGATTTCTGTGAAAACGATAAAGCAGTCGAACAGAACGTATTTCCTAAGACAACGTTTTCACGAAACATTGGTTCAGCTATAGTTCTGTTCTATCTATGTTACTAAATGCAGGAAACTAAATTCAACTAAGTGTGATTCATTTCAAACGCACCTTTAATAATTCAAACAGAACGCGCAAAATATGAATGAACTGTGTAATTACAATTATAATAGTAATACCAAGTGAGGCGTATTTCGTTGTCTTGGTACGATTAAAATAAGTATATTTTCAGTAGGAGGCACGTAGCAAGCTCATAATAGCGACTAATGATTACAATAAATTACACTAGCCTGATGCATTGATAAATATAGTAATGCTATATCTCAAAATGGTTTTTATTACGTGGTGGGTGTATTTTTAGTTTATTTTGTTGAAGAGTTGACGTTCTATCTTTTCAGACAAAATTGGTAATGATTGTAATCTTTCTCAATCATAGAGCTGATGAGAAAATGCGATTTTTTTCCTGTTCATTTATCGGGAATAAATCGTGTATATTAGCATACGCACGATTTTAATACGAATTATGTGTATTCATAATAGAGCAGATTGCAAAACGAAATTTTTGAAATTTTTGTAAAGTGGTATAGCAACAATGTATACTATTGCCTAACGTGGCAAACAACCATATCAGTGTACGATTGCACAAACCATAGTTTTTGCACCAGAAGCCACTGCTTTGCAATTTCAATGACCTTGCAACACTCCATGAAGAAGTGGTGCTGACTTTCTCCGTATGCACTGTTTGTACGGTTGAAATTGTCTGCCCATTTCTGTAGTTATTATTTTGAGGATTGAAGCATTAATAACAATATTGTTGCGCTTTAAAATACGATTATACAGGCTTATACCTGGAAGTTAATGTGATTAGACTATGTTGTGAGCTTTAATGTAATTGCGTCTACCTAGCACCGAGAAGAAGTTGCGTTACTAATTCTTGACATCTTTGACAATAGCGACTACGGACACTAGCTTCCATTGAGCCTGCATTCAAGCTGCCCTTTCAGAACGAACATCGCACACTTAGACATGAATGAAAACGTCCATAATTAAAATGCGAAGAATATTGACATCACGAAACTCAATTGTGACAAATCTGTTGAACGCGCCATCAAAATGTATAAAATTACCTTATAGCATTTATCGTTGGTCATTTTCGAGAAAGACGGTAAAATCGGAGTTCACAAATTAAATCTCAATTTGTCAACTAAGATTATTGACTAGTAAGGTTTTAAGGTTATTTATATACTCTCCAGGTACATTGGTGTGTTTTCTGTCTTCTCGAAATTATATTACCCTATAAGAGGGTGTAATAGGCAGAGGCAAAGATTACAGGCACGATTTCTCAGCAAAATAAAAATTTCCATGAAATCCGAGTCAGTACAATCGCCACGTAAGCATTCGTAAACACTGCAGTCTATAATAAACTTTTATTTGTGTACAATGCAGGTAATTCTGAAACTTAAGAGTGATATATCGTTTTTAATTTGACCACTAAAAAACAGAAATGAAACTTTGATACTTATCAACATTTCGATTTATCACCGTCACCGAACAATAACTAAACTTAATTTGTAAAACATCCAAAATTCATTAAATATTTGTGTACCAGATCTGTCAAATGTTTAAAAAACCACTGAGGCCTAAGAGCCTTTGAAATTTAGTTCGATGAAGGTACAGTAAAACAAATGAAAAAGACTTTAAATAGCTTGAAAGTGAATTAGCTAGTTTTTGGGCCTCTTCTTTCATACGAAAAACTTAAGTTAGTCTTTGCTTTCAATTTAAATTTAAATTTGAATTGGTGCCTAAAAACCAGAAAAGTTACAAAATTTGAGATTCTAAGGATTCTAAAGCCTATAAATCTCTTAAAGTTTTTTTCCTATTTCCAAAACATTTTGAGAAACACCCAGAAAACGCAATCTGCGGACATCCTTTATAACATTACTAATGTTATGATGATGTTTTTAATTTATATAAGCTTAATATTATGAACGTTTCCACTTTAGGGACGAATAGTTTTATTAACAGATTTACATAATCCGTTACAGAAGTTCACAAAGATTGCTTCTATTAAGTATGAATCTAAAAGAACAAAATTTTCCCAGCTAGCCTTAAGAATATTAGGATAGCCAATAATTGCTATCATTTTGACTCTATCGCAAAAAATGTCGAATCTATTATTAATACAATTAACATAGTGTCGTTTTTTGAGGTAGTTCCTGCGTTTATGCAGTAAATACACACAGTTCTGCTGAAGTCGGTATTCATATTTACATTTAATGCACTTCTGAATTTTGATCTTAAATTATTTAAAAGACTGTTCAATTAAAAGATCTACGTCATCATTTCCGGAGCCTCTATCACGTCATAAGACGCTATACCTATCACCGGTTGCGCTAATAAGAGTTTACGGCGAATGTGATCTAAGTACCGGCCAGGATTGAAAGTCAACGAAGAAGCAACAACATCAACAATTTATCAGTTTTTTTTAAATCTCGTATAAAGCAATCATATACATATATATATATATATATATATATATATATA
>MNPL01001358.1:0-25723 GCA_002081605.1 Tropilaelaps mercedesae
TATATATATATATATATATATATATATGTATATATATGTATATATATATACGTAAATAGATAGATATAGGGCGTGTTGTGACTATACCGTTCGGACTGGGTTGATCATTCCTATTATCGGTTCTTCAGTGAACATGAATGGAGGGCGGAAAGTTGTGGCTGATGTGGAGAGAGAGTGGGGGGAGAAACAGATACAACGGTAGGAGAAGCGGCATTTGAAGGCTGGTTGCCGTAGACGTAATGATACTAACACATTACATAACGTCAGGAGTGCGTGCGAAGGATCGCGCCGTCGTGTCACTCAGCGGCAGGCAGCAGTGGCGCAAACCAAAACTATCGTAGGCACGCTACAAACGCAGGATAAGATAGCGAAGCCGGTACCGAGCGCAACCTCCTTGTTATCTGTGATGCGAACAACGAAACATGCTGACGGTCAAGCCTGTCGCCCGGTGTTGCCTCCTTTGCACATTCAACTGCTCCGGTCCACTCACCTCCTAGCAGTGCTATCTCCACCGTCGCTATGACCGCGAGACCGGCTAAGGCCGCTGTAGTTTGCTTCACTGCAGTGGCTGCTGTCAACGCTGTCGTGTCGCCAGTGGCCGGGCGATTCGGGAAACGGACGCTGTCGTTGCCACTGTAGCTGTTTTGCGGGTTGCGTCGATACGGCGAGAGCCAACGGGAAGACGTTGCAACGTCCGCCCTCGACAGCCGATCGCCAACACCAGTACCAGCAGCGCCAGCAGCAGCACCAGCAACGGCAGCAACGCAGGACCCCTTAGGCGGGCCGATCGCGACGACCACGGCCTATACCGAGGACAGGATGGATGAGGATATGGACAGTAAGGTCCAGCTCTAACGACAGACGGTTGAAAGCAGCACTCGGCCGCTGCTCTTTGGCGTGCCTTAACGCGCTCACTTACCCCCACCACCAGCACAACGCGCTCTTCCCTGTCTTCCACCGTTGCTCCAAACTGTGTTTTAAACATCGCTTCGTCCCACCACACGTACAATTGTGCTTTTTTCAACCGCTCTTTCGACTACAAGGAGTACCGCCATGGGCGTTGGACAAATCAACATCCCCCTTACTCTCTGTCGTTCTTATGTGGCGTGAGAACACTTTCCTCCGGCGCTCTTGTTCCTCGCACTCTTTTGGGATTGCACATACACACGCGCAGGCAGGACTATCACACAATATGCAGTCGGATGCACTGGACCATTCCACCACTATGCTGCACTAACTGCAAACGGCAGGCATCACTTACATCAACCATCTACGCTGTCAAACGAGAGTCAGTTGGACCCCTCGCATTTTTTATTTTTAACTCCTGTATACATGATGGTTGCAAGCCGTAAAATAGCGCTTAATACCAAGTACTGTCCCAGCTCTTGAAAGTACTAAGAGTAGACGTTTGATTACCATCACAGTGTCTTACAGGGTCCAGGTGTCCAGTTTTCCATAGAGAACGTCATTGGTATATTACATAATTATTGTTTACCCCTTACTTAACATTTCTTACCTCAGTCTCCCGGTCTTAGCCGAATTGCGATGTCTCGGCCATACGAAAACGACTCTTGTTCTTTATAAACGTTCTGTTGATTATTCTTAAGCACCGACACAACCTTGAAACTTCCTCGTAGATGCCTGAATATTGTACATCAACAAACTTGAATTCTATTCGGTTTCTTTTTGATTTAACGTTGTTTAATCACATAAAGCAGCAACAGAAGTGTGACTAATGTCGCAAAAATAGAGAAAGCAATCAATTATCAATAACTGGCCCGGCCACCAGTTAATCACCTTTCGTCATCCACACCAGCAGTACGTCTGCTCGTGATGGTCTGATCTGTTGCAGGCTTTGCATCAAAATGATCTCGAAGGTTTTCTACTGTCTGATCTGTGCGTCTCCCTTCCAACTCGAGCATTTCTCGCCCTCAGGCAAGGAACAGTGCCCCCGACTTGACAGAATGCACAGCTTAGAGGGAAGGCCTTAGGCGCTGTTACGACATGCGATGAGTCCTCTCATCACATTGGCGGTTACCAGTCACGGATCGGCATTGGGCATTTCTATCGTGCTGTCTATCTCTATTACCAGCAAGGCCCGGAGCACTCACGCCCCACTCACGGTCATAATACCAGCCTCTAGCGGTGGTTACCGGCAGGTTTTTGTCGCGCATGCGCTACGAGACTCCGCCCAATATAACGAACCAATACCGCTTCTGGGAGAGGGATTTACAGCCGGAGCAACACGGGAACGAGCCACCAGCTGTGACTGGTAATCATTCCGCACGGATGAGAGACTCGCGAGAACCCACACAGTTACAGACGCCATATAGTGCATAAATTCGACCGCGTGGCGGCACTAACCGTTACGCGAACAAGTCTGTCTATCGAGTTAGATTAGATGATCAAGCCCCCGCGGGGTTACACACAAATAAGTGAAAAGTGACATAAAACACAGAAAGCCCTAGTAAAATAGCTTAACAATAATCTACTACTAATGTCTAATAATGTCTACATACATGTTATAAAGCGACGATTCGTTAAATTATCTCTGTTCATATCGAAGAATATCTAGTATAGACGAATACCATCGGCACGCTAGGATTACAATAGAGCACATGTAAGAAGGCTAACGAGTTTTAACGAGTCTGATTCAAATGCGTCACAAATAACTCACAAATAATAGATACTCGAAACGATTGTGTGGATGTAAGTTCCTGTTGTTACATTGGCGATGAATGTCCTCCAATGGTATAATAACAGTTATATTGACCACAACTCTCGAACCAACAATAGCTTGGCTGGAGGTCTAATCGCTGCAGCAAGCCGTTATAATGGACTATCGTTAAGAGTTCAACATGCAAATGTCATGTCATTGTGGAATCGAATTATAAAAATTATTGAAATATTTTAGGCAAGGTGAGTATCTCACGTTACAATAAGTGCTCGAGGGGGCTTTCTGGAAAAATTGAACGCTTAATAAGCAGTGTCCCGAAGACGATTAGATTTGAATTGTATTGAATTTTGACTGTCTTGCGTATCACTAAATAAAAGAGCGCGTGTATCAATTTAACTGACCTACGGATATTTTTATAAAAGCAAAAGTCTACTTTTGTTGGTCAATATATAGTTTTAAATACATCAGTACCTTTTTAATACATATTTTAGTCGTGATAGGAATACGTTGGCGACAATTGTTGCAATTTTATGCAGAACAGCAAGCTAGATCACCAACTTAGCAACAATTTTTATACCACGTCCCTTTTTGCGGACGAACTAACGACGCTGCGTATTGTCAGTAGAATAGAAGGTTCAAGAGCAGATTGTCCAGTTTTTCTCGCGTGACCAGGCAAGGTCACCCTTGGGTGTCGTACGCCCACCATAAACAGCCCCCGTAGATTACGACAATATATTAAAAGAAGTTCCACTCCCAAGTAGCGAATAGTAGCCACGATCAAGAGATAGTTAGTCGCAGAGGGACCCTCCAGCTTGGAAGAGAGGTAATTGAAGCGTGTTCTGTAATTTGCTGCTTAGAACTACTCAAAGTCCGGCCAAAGAGTGGTGCTATTAGGCGAAACGGCAAGTTCTATTACACGGATAGGAGAGAACTCACGTGTAGGCACAAATTGGGTAACACCTATGAACATTATATTGCGTTAAAATAGCTTTGAATGTACGAAATGATATAAATAGGACCATAATGCATATTCACTATAAATACGATTATTCGAAATTCTTAATGATATAACTAAATAGAATCGCATGGTTCACTGCCAGAAAATTTAAGTTAATGATCGTAATAAATATAACAAGAAAGAGATGTCATACCAATTGAATGTACATTAAGCTGTTGTTCGGCAAGTCGAGCTGCATAATTCATAAAAACTATTCTGACACTTTTTTCTGCCGGGTTAAAAATGAATTAGCAAAACATATACCCTTTGTCAATTTCGAGAAGCTCATCTTAATATCCTGAATAAGGCTTGAAGCTACCAATATCTTCTTTAAATTAATCCTCGAAAAGTACTGTGAAATTTTGTCCTGGTCTCAGGTACTTCAATATACTTGGTTTATATGCCGTCGCTCATCTCATTAAAATCGTCACCTTTTTTATTAACTAATATTAATGACGCAGTCATCATGACGTGATTATCTATACTTTTAAATGTGTTTTTATTTTATAAAAAATTTCATGGAAAATGAGCTGAGCACTAGATCCAGGCAATACCAACCATTTTGAGAGTCTGTCCCATAATTAGTTAACCTGTGTGTTACAAAAAAAGGTAAAGACCGGGAAATTCGCGAAAATAATTGCTAGAGTTAAGTTGTCTCTAGCCATTTATCAGTTGTGAAGGGTGTTTAATCAAAAGCGTGGACTTTAGATCATATTAAAGGATCTTAAAGAAGGAAGATGTTTTTACATGCAACTTTCATCCTTATAACAGTCATCAAAGGGTGGTCCGTTGAGATAGTCTGAAACGGAAAAGTGAATCGTTCATTCAAATGCTGCACTACAAGACTTGTCCATATTCGGTCCATGCATCTCCAATACAACGTAAATATTACACACGATATTGATTGCGTCTGTTACAGTTCGTAGTTTTCTAGTAAATAATAAGTTACTACAGCGATTCTGTGCTACTTTTGTAAATTATTGACCAAACTGACGTTCAGTTGGTTAGGTATAGTCTGCAAAGTGACCCAGGCGTTACCAATTGTAATAAACTAAGAAATCTGTTGTTCGCTAGGCTTAAAAGCCACACATACATTTATTACATTACAAAACTTAAAAGTATGTCCTAATGTAAGCAGTATCTTCGTTACAACGATGAACGTAGGCGAAACTATTTCTGCACTACTAAGACGACCGGATCCTGTCGGGAAACAGGAGTTCTAATGAAAGAAACGCTCACACTGTAAATTTCGCTCGCATTCTGTCAGTCGCATTTTTTAGCACAATGTATGCAGTGTGATAAGTTAAATACTGAGGAAAGTGTGATACTGGAAGGTAACCAGCCAAGTACGCAAAGCAGTCATTTCCTGAATCATTTTGTTCTAGGGAATTGGAATTTGTAGTACACCGACTGTTGCAGCTGGATTTCTGTGAAATCAAGCGTATAGGTGTACTCAAGAATTTGATTAATTAACTCGATAACAGAACAACTTTACAACATTCACATATATATTGCTTATGTGCGAAACTGATTGATGCTCGGCAAAGTACAGTAGCATTTTGTGACATTCTTTTAAACAAAATATGTTACATAAAATACAAAAAATGTTAATTCGATATTCTTACTTTCCTCTGTGTTGTTTTACGACTTCTCCGCCTCAAAACAGCTCAAATTCTTTATATATTAGTCGTCCGCGAAAAAATAAAGATAGTCTGAATTGCGTTACGAGATTTTGAGGCATATTTCATTGCACACAAGATTGGCTATAGAAATTTCTTGTAGCACAAATCGTGTAGTTCTTCTTTCTATTCTCCTCCTCTTTTTCTTCTAAACGCTGAATAATATCGGTAACCATATTCTAAGAATATTCGAAGTCTTTTACAGGACTAAGAAAAATGTTAAACTCTTTGATTTGAATAACAATGTCGCTTATATGATTGTCTTCTCATTGCCTAGCATGAGCTTCAGTCTGAGACCTCCGTTTTCAGTTGTTGAGTGATCTAAGGGACAGTTGCAATTTCACATATACTTCAGTGCGGTGACATTTCACCGTCGACTAACTATAAACATAAATATATCATTAATACATTTATTTTGGCTCATAGTATTTCACCTAAAATAGGATCCTTCTTATCTAGAAAATGGAGGCTTACGGAAGTTGTATTGAATGAAATTGTAGTGATTACATTGCTTTGCTTTGCCTATTGCTGTTTTGCTGCAAGTACTATTGTTGAAAGCTCCGCTGCTCCATGTAAGCTTCAAAGTTTGTATGAGCGATACTTGATAGCAGTGCTAAAGTGCTTAACAGAACTCTTCAAAATCAAGATCCCTCTGAACTTTGGAAGTACTCTGATTTTTTAAAAAATATAGTAAGCTTAAAAAGTTTCATTTGTAAATAACAATCGGATTTTTGTCAATTATGCATAAACAACTTCTCACCTGACTAACAGTCACTAGCTGTGGCGACAATGTTTAGATATAAAATGATATTTATGTAGCTGAAATACTTTCCTGTTTTGTTTGGCAGTGCTAAGCTTTCATTTTATTAGTTCTGCTTCTAGCCACAAAGTTTATGACTTCAAAGATCGTAAACACATCGTTGGTTTGTACGAAGTTACAATTATAGCCAAATGCCATAGCGTCACGCTTTAACTGATCATTGCACTAGGCACTAAATTAATAATTGTACTCAGGATGATACAGATGTGTACACCCATTGGAACACAGAGACAGACTAGAATTGTGATTATAACATATTAGACCCACATTTAACAGATATAGCCGTTAATTGCGGTTAAACGAAATAGGCAGCGTAACTTTAGTGTGTTTCTCGATAATTGACTTCTCATAAACTGATCTCAGGTATGCTAGCTGAGACCATCTAAAAACGCTGCCCATCAGCTATATTGTTGGCACCAAATGCGAGTTCAGCACCGCGAGAAGATGACTAATATCGAATGTGGAATACATTTCATAACTTTGAGAGAAGTTGCGCTTAGCACAAGGACGATAGGGGATTTTACTTACAATCAAATCTATCTAAATTATCCATGTGAAGAGAAGACAGTAATTTATACAATCCAAGTTATTTGGTCGTCAGCACGTGCCAAATATGAATAGAGAGTATGGTCAGCGTCTCACACGTGCGTCTTCACTAATTTAGGTAAAAATAACAACCGGAAGCTAGCCATGTTCTGCTGAGCCGGTATATGGTGATGGACAACGATTCTGTGATACAAAATCTGCTACCGCAACAACATTGACAACAACAACGATATCAACCATGGCTAACAGTCTGATAGGGACCGTTGACCGTGTCGGCGATAGCGTTAGGTAGGCTAGAGAACAACCATACGGATATGGATAACGACCACGGAGGCCGTAGTAGAAGCAGTACGGACGGGTGGAGCGCTCTCCAACGACAAGACAAATACTGCCAGCCGAACAACGAAACGCACTGTAACGCAGCCCAGCAAACGGAAACACTAGCTACAGCACCACAGACGACAACCTAGAGGCTCGGTGGTTTAGCACCACCTGATGTTGTCTAGCTGCGTTAAAGGTTGTAACACCGACCTGTGCGTTACGTGTGACCGGCTTGTCTCGACAATTGCTAGTGCTTCGATTCGTTTAGATGTGCCTAGCAAGCCTCGCTTTTTCAACTTCAGGAAAAGTATAGTTCTGCATTTTCATGCATTAGAATCATACTGCTAGAATTACACTGAGCAAATACATCTCAACCAGTGGCGAAGTTGGTGACGTTACGGTGTTGGTATGTTTTTCGTGTACTAAACTTCCGTTATTTGTGTACAACCAGGCAAATTAACTCAGACATCTGGAGGGGATGGACAATAAAATTCTTTTATCTCATATTTCTGTAACTGTTACGAAGAGATGGTCCTTACGCCAGATGCTTATGCAGCACATGTAATTCGATCGTAGCTCCAGTGCAATGAGTATTGTGAAGCTATCGAATGAGCCCAAAATGATGGTGGACTATGTACAAAGTAAGGAAACTCGAGGATACTTTATACATCGTGTCATAACGGTCTTGGTACGTGAAATGCAGTAGTGCACTATGTGTTCTTTTGGATAGATTGAAGTTCGCCAAAAAAAGTGTTTGCGTTCAAATGCAGTTAGCTGTGGAATATGCAGGATCCGCGGCTCACATGCTAATGAAAGCTCGGCGGGAGCCGTGTTTTCCAAGATGGCAGGTTCACCGCTAGTAATTATAAATGAATCTCAACTAGGTGAACAAAGGGTCTTTCCCGGCACACGGTCAGGATCCTTTTAGAGGAAAGACAATTATATGGAATTTTGGCCCCGAAGAATTTACAATGTTTTCGTTTTTATCCCTTAAGATAGCCAGAAAAAAACTGTCCGCTTTGATGCTCATGTCAAATATCGAAGTGAATCCCCAATTCTATACAACCTTCGTTTTATTAAAGAAATGTTTGTCTTATATGTGACACTGACACTTTTTTGACATCTATAATTCACTGAAGCAACAAAAATGTTAGCTTTTCGCAAGAATTCACTGCTATATCTTGCTGCAGAATTGGTCGGACAAACATTTATTGATTTGCAGTCCTCTTTAGTATATTGGAAGTAGGATTCAAGTCCTCCTTGAATTTACAGTAAAACTTTTCAACATATTTCGTGCATGGGCGCACATAGTCGTGGAATACGATAATAAATGAAATAAATAAAAAAGACTACGAAAATGTCTATATTTGAATAAGCGATGTGGAATTTTAGCAGTCAAATCGTGACATACTTGGATAGGTTGCACCGTAATGCAGCGACACCCTGTCATTGAGTCCGCATGTAATTAATTCACTTATAGAAGTGAACTAATGCTTAATGTTCAAACTAATTGGATGAGTCATAGGTGAAACATCGTTTGAACTTAGGACGGGTCGATCCCTTGGAGTGTACGTGCATGCCGCAATTATGTCTATTGAGGCTCCTATCTACAGGGATCCTGATTATGGCGATGATGATAACGGAATGTTTGTCTTTTCTAGATCGTTGTTGCAGTCTGCATAGCGTTGGTGTAGCGATGCTATCGGCAGCTTCGAGAAAAAAATTGAAATGGCTAATAGACTTTGGCCATGGGGGTTCGTTCGTCAGTCGGTTACTCACTCAAATGTACTCGTATTTATGTTATTTTTTCTGTTTGGGTTCCATAGATTTTTAAGAAAAATTATTACGGGACAACGATTAACAACGACAATTTTGAAGTATACTTGCTTGCATATCCAAGATATCTCGCATATATTTTATATGTCGTACATAGCCTTTAATCGATTTTCAAAGATAATTTCTACAGCTACGTTCTCATTTTAAATAAAAAGATATAGAAATATTGAAAAGAAATATTTTATAGATAACGAAGGGTCGCTTTAGCTTTTGTCCACACAGGCTAAACTCAGTTGCGTTCCGCAGTTGAGTGGCTCATTGTATAAAGGGTATCTAATCACCAGCTCATATCGCTGTAAGCGTAACAGCCTACACAACTGTAAACCGAGTACCTTGTGGACGATGGATGTAAACCGTCCTTTCGTTGTGATGGTTCCGCTCTTTTTCGCGATTACACGACCATGATTTTCGTTTTTGTTTAATACAAACGAATAGAATATCACGCCGTAAATATAAAGGCTCGCGTGTTGACCGAGTAAAGAAGCGTCTTTAGAGATGGCCTTTACGAACAAGATTTATTTTAATATATATTCCTATTAATGTAAGAAAACTGCAACTCTACATTCTTGTTCTCATTGCCGTCATTTGCTATAAATGACTTGTTAAAGCATTTTTAACTACCCATGCTCCCGATACTAACAGCGTGTTTTCATTTATAATTAAGAAACAGGTTTTCGGGTTTTTTAAGAAGCGGCCTAAATTAGAATGTGTATTCCTTTGTAGTAAATGTAATACCTATGAACTGAGAAGCAAATTTTTTAATCATTTTTTCTCTGCTTTTAAATTTCTCATGCAACTAAGGCTCCAATAACACTAACAGAAGAAACGACACTAATTATTTAAGTCAAAATTATTTTTAACGTCATACACATTATGGTTATAGGTGTTTCCTCAGATGTACAATGAGGTACTCCATACAGCAATGCTATTTATAGTCTTAGCATAAAATGCTAGTAATTTATAGCAGGCGCCTGTTTAACATAGAACAGTTATTTTCCTGGTATGCGCAGAAATTTTCTGCGCATCTTTGTTAAAATTTTGTTAATCGCCACGTGCAATAAGTTGGCATTATGGTCTTTCTGTATGTATTTTACGATAGTGACGCATGTGGTACAGAATCGTAATGTCTTTCCTCAGAGGATGCATCTCCTATATCTATGCACGTCTATTTTGCACTTAAACCTCTACTTGATTTCTTGGCGTTCGGCATTTCTATGGACGTGGATTCTAATGCTTTTTGTTCAATGCCTGTTTTGTAGGATCGTGATAATGCTAAATTCCCTAGCTACTGTGGTGTATAAGATATTTTTACGCTTCTGTTGTATTAGCATCTATATATTGTAAAAACTGCATTACAAATTCTTAAATTTTCTAAGGCGTTTCGATATCGTCAATATCAGGTGGATGCTTTAAGCTCTCTGCCACTAATAAAAAAATTGAACCTATTTTAACTGTGTTTCCACGTCGTGCAAGAGGCACGTGGGACCAAGAAACGTTGTAATACGACGTACAAAAGTCATTTTTTTATAAGAACTTGTAGAAGGCTTTAAGGTCTACTGCATCATGTCTTATGTCGATAAATATTTACCACAGAACCGTACAACGAAAATATTTTTACTTTTTTTGTAACTGACAAAAGAAACCTTATGCATAAAGAAGTGCTCTAAAAAAACTAGCACCTCCGATGAAGTGCAGGACTTCGCCGGAGGCGACTTTACCTATTAAGATATTGTACCTTAAAACCCTCTGAGATATTACTTCAGAAGAACATTAATAATGAAAGACGCTCTAGCGTAATTCCCAAAGCCCTTTCAATAGTATCTTAAAGCTGGCGTCTTGAAGTAACAACGAAATATTGAGCTATTTTTCTCTCAAAATACATTTTAGATAAAGAAGCATTAACCTGGTTATATATTTCCGGTTTGCGTGATTTGTATTACCTCTTGTATATGTCCTGAGTTGCTTGTGAGGTACCTCTATATATATATACATATATAGAAAGGGGAAAGAGACATTATAGTAGTTGTAATATCAAGAGGTCACGTGCGTGGAATCAGACCCAAAAATTTACATGCTAAGCCAACATCATTTTGCTGAACGATAAAAACCATCTGGGCGGCCAAGAAATGTAGTTAGGCTAAAAGATAGTCGTGACAGCTACAGTGATTATGATATTAATATCTACCTATTCAGTTTTGTTTCTGCGTACATAACTATCACCGCCACTGCTTTTCGAAAGATTAGATAGGATAGCACATACCATGCTAAAACACAGTGTAAGCGCGCCATGCACATCGCGGATCTCCTACAGCCCCGAGATCGGAGGGGGCCACCTGTTTCTCGGTATGGTCGTTTCTGTCTTTCATTTGTAAAGCAGTGAAATCGTAGACACCGTCATCGCTAAAGGGAAGGTAAAGTACGTGCCGAGTTTTTGTAAGGTGAAACCTGTTTTTTGATTACCTTTCTCACTCTTATTCAATCTTTTTTCGAATGCGCTAGGTAGTAACAACAATAGTGCTACAGAGTAAGTCCGTTTTTTCGTCTTAAAGATCCTCCCAAAAGTCGGCATCATTCAAGATGACAGAATGAAAGTGGACAAGAACGAAAAAAAGACAGCAGGCATATCATTGCCCAAGCCCAAAAATCATCAGCGTCAAGAGGAGAAAAAGGACTGAGTGAATCTAACACAACAGCTCTGGTGGAGTGATATACAGCGGGTGGTATATGGATGTCGATAAAGCGGTGAATTCTCCTACAGCTTCTGTCTTGAGAAGAAGAGCGGATTGCTTATTTAAAAACCAGCAGTACAAACAGCAGCAACCTGTCGCAGCAGCGTGTAAATTTTTTATTGATTCAGAATAAAAAACAAAAACCTTTTCAAAAAAGTGTCTATCGTAGATGCGAAAAAAATTAGAGCGGCGAAATTCTAAGACAAGAAAGAAGCTTTGAAAAAAGAAATAAAACGTTGCTAGAACAACAAAACTGAGGGGCCTTCAGTGCGCGCTTTTACTTCTACAAAATTAAAACTGGTGTGACCACTGGCTTAATTGGTCAAGAGGCTTTCATAAAGGCGAATATTACCAAAAATCTCCAGGATCGGCCTGAGTGAATTTTCATATTCCTATATGTGTGAAAGAGCGAGACTCTTTGTTAGAGCGTAAGCTTTTCCATATTGCTGCCAGGTTCAGATTATATCGACAGCTTAATAATACCTCTTTTACAAGAACCTTGTAAAAAGCTGTATAGAAAGGGAGTAGATTTACACGTAATTTTGCAGAAACTCTTCTTTAAGGAATTTTTCTTAAAGCTACACATGGACGCACATATAAGTCAATTCAAGGTTTGCAAAATTCTTTTTAACACGTAAAATACATCTAGAAATAAAATTCTTTTAGCCGCCCTGAGCTCAGTGATTCTTACCTTTCATTTCCAATGAATTTATTTATAAATATATACATGAGTACAACTGACTACCAAAACTTCTCGCGTGTGATTCTTGATAGACACGCTTTCAGAAGCAAACTTCAGTCAGCGTCATATAGTACATCTACTCATGGAAGAAACGGTCATTCCTCATGCTTTTACTCACAATCATTTAAACCACGGCTAAAAAGTGTTTCAAGATCTCTTGGCTTCAAAACCTCTATTCTCTGAATTTAGGTCCAAATGTATGTGATTGAATTTATGCATCAAAAAAGGCAAATTAAAAAATTAATTATTTACACCTCAATTTCTTCTGATAGCTTATGCTTACGAAATCGTGGTACGTAAGACGAATGACAGCTTCAAAAGCCGTCCAAAAGTTTCGAGACCGTTGACCCTGATTTGCGGATAGAAAAGACTGTCTTTAAAGCATAGTAAAAAGTCATTGAACATGTTCATCTAGTGTTCTGGCTTAACCCAATAGAATAAACAATGAGCATCTCTTCGACACTCTCTATCGACTGTACTGGATACCCCAAACAAGGCTCAGTTTTCGGTTGTTCATTCAAGTGCATCCATGTCCAAAGCCGATAAGACGGTAAATAAGTGTGATGCATCCAGCTTATTTTTAAAATCACGAGTGCAATAAATAAAATAATCGCTTGGCCGCGCCCAACATGCAAATTCTTTAGTAAAACATCTAGGAGGTAGTATAGACAATTACTGTACTCTGAGGTACAAACAATAGACGACTGAACCTTTTTCCAGGCGCCGCGCGAAGGCTCAACGAAAGGCAGCATAGGCTTAAATCGTTGATATCAGATTCCGTCAAGTGATGAAATTCCCTTCGAAATGATCTGCTGTTATGGCACACTGGAATGATGGTTATAAGGACAAAAGCGATGAGGTCTGGCTACATCGTAAAGGCTGATGGTCCTGTTGACTTTGCTCCTTTTGTCGGTTTGCTTGCACAACGATAATATTCCTATCTGAAGATATTATTAATAGTCTAACGTTCGTACAATAATCGTTGTCGATCCTTCTTCATCTGCGATAAGCTGTGATGATAAAACCAAAGATGTTCGGCAAGTAGAAGCTGCTAATAGGCACGCAACGACCACGCACAATAGAGGTCACTCGCGATACGTTACGGTAGCCACTGTTTCATATGAGCAAATAAACGAACTAACATTTCTCTTGGTCTCTCATTTCTTTTTTGGCTTTCCCATTCTTGTGCGACTTCTCGCATGTCTCGTTTTCGCCCTAAACAAGCCGTTTAGAGGACTGCCGAGTGCCCGCTTTCTAACCCGATGCGCAAAAGAGAAGACATTGCCCGACGCTTCGGCACAACAAACAGGGCCTAGAAGACTGCGAACACAAAATGTTCGATTCAGAGAGGAGAATATGAAACAAACAAGCAGAAGCCAACTCTACACGTTGAGACAGACAAGTGATGAGAAGGAGCGAATCTATTTATGGATGAGATGATTCCAGAATGCAGTCTCAATCCGCCACTTCCATTCCTAATGGGGGATATTGTCGCGTACAATTTGAGACGATGTTACGAGTCATCGTGTACGATATATTGCATTCCAGAAAGGCTACTGAGGCGTTTTGATGAAAGATAGCAAACTGCTACTGACGAACGTGTGAGGCCATTCGCCGTGCATGGCTCGAAGCGGGTGATTCGGAAGCGGGCTACTGAATTTTCAGGCGAGATGTTGCGTCTCGTGTTTGCTTTACGGCGCCGATTCGGACCAGGAGTTAATGGAAGAGGACTTTTTGAATTGCACTAACACGTAATATTTAAATAGTTTGTTAAAAACACAGAGCTGTTCGTTGAGATGAGGGAGAGAAAATAGCATTAAACGAAAAGTAATGTGTGTAAATACTAAAGTATGATGCAGCTACTTGAAGCTTGCTCTCCCAGATAACATAAGGTGTGCATTTTAAAATAATGGTTTCAATAACAAGTGTTAGTAAAAACTGGGTATCTTCATATAAAGAGTGAACAAGCAGGTGAGCAGGTGATCAATAAATGGGATAATTAAATCACCCTTGGCCCGTTGTTACGCTGACTGTAGATAGAGAAAAACCATACGTGCATTGACCACGATATGAGCTATTTGAATAACTTATAGTTCTTTTCTGCATCAACTGATGCCATTGGTTAAAATATTATAAAGCAGGACTAGCATATGTAAGTAAGAACAGTGCAACAGGCAAATGATTTCTTATAATCTGATGCAATATTTTACGGTACGCACGTTACAAGCACTCCATGCATACACGTGCACTTGGTCACCTTATACTATAGTTTCATACTTGATTAGTATATTTTTGCGTACGCAAATTGTTGTTTTTATGGCACAATTCTTGTTTCTTACATACGGAAGCAACATATGCAGTACTTTACCGATACACTAGAACAGTGCTTCCCAATTTGCAGATCGCATTTGCCTTATCTTAGGTGAATCGCAAACTTATTCAAAAATGTAGTCTCAACAATTTGAAACCACTAAAATAGATCAGAGTGTGCGGGTCGCACGTAAATAAATTTTGCGGTATTTCTGATTTTTTCTCTTCTGCTGAATCTACCTTTTTCGGAAATTGATGTACAGTTAGCTTGTTATACCTATAATGTTAATGTTAAGGTAATGTTAAATGAGTTAAATTTTAGTTACTAGGAAATGTGTATGTAGTCCCTACTACATAATAATTAGGTAATAATTAATGTCAATAGAGAAGAAGCAGTAAGCTATTTTCTTTTTATACTGCCTGCTTTTCAATTTAATTCAAATCGATCTAATTTAAATAGCAAGCAATTCACAGCTCTCCAGTTTGCACAAGTTCAGGAAATTGACCCAGACAGCTGCGTATGTGACATATGACCTTTAGCTTCGTTTAGGTTCCCAACATAAGAGGCCACTAGGACTTCTCGAATTGGACTGCCACAGACCGAGGTGCTTAAGTTGATCCCGATAAACAAAGCAACTGTTTAATTTGAAATGACAAAACAAAAGTTCCAATATCGAACACAATAGCTGTCTACATTCTGGCCAGATATTATTAAACTAACTAATTAGTAATTTCCACAGCTTCCCTAAGTTATCATCTCACACGATGTCAAGATTCAGAAACTTGAATTGATGGAGACAATAGAGCGAAGAATGGCGCATTAGTTGTCAGTTTAATTGGTTAGAAACCTTTAGAAAAGGACAAATGCAAATTCCTACTATTTGAACAACAATCATCGTATAGCAGTAATCTGAAGCAAATCTAAGGCTATCGAGCCAATCTGTTTGTTTCATCCTTACCGGAAAGATCTTCAGTAGGACAAAAACCATAGTCAACAGGAAAACTTTTTTATAAAACGATGTCGAGAATTTGTGCGTACTTTGAATGAATTATTTTATTACACAACATATCAAGTGAAAAATTTGGTCCGAATTCAGAAGTTCCAAAACAAAAAGGTGTCGCCGAGACCGAGAAAGATTTTTTAAAGCTAAAAATTTCAGTTAATGCTGAAAGGCTATACTGGAGTTTTGGATCTCAACTTTGAATAATATTAATCTCAGCATTAACTGTAGGAGCATTCGAACTTATACGAGTCTAGTAAGGGATCAAGAAGGGGTTATTTGGTAGTAGCGACAATGTACAGCATTGAATCAGCAATTAGTCAGATTTAAAACAAACAGTTTAAAAATCGAAGCTAACTCAATCTGATACTTTATGGGGACAAATAAACAGAAATGAAGATAAATGTGTTCAAAAAAAGTTAGTCGATAAAACTGCATAGTGGGAAATGTAATGCGGCAATTTGAAATATGGTGACGGAAGTATGGCATTTTAAGCGGGACTATTTAACTACACATTCGTGTGTAACAGTTACGCAAATCTGCTACTGACGGAAAAAATCGAAAGTAAAATAACAAAGCAAATAAAAAAGTGGACCACAGGCCGGAAACTTAAATACAAGGTTCGAAGGGTTACTATCGACGTAGGAGATGCAACGATTTATTAATAAAAGATAATAGTGTTTGTTGAAATTGTAAAAAAATTAATAACAGAAAGCACCAACGGTGTGCAATATATACAAGAAGCACGCCTGTTATCAGTGTTTTTTTCCTCAACCGTTTTTTCATAAGGAAAACTTTGAAAAATAAAAGTCGGTTGAGTTTTAGAAGCCATTTTGCAGAATTTCACACTCCCTGTTATCAGTAATAATGTATTTTTAATATCAATAAATGGTTGTTTTATAACGCATAGAACTCTATTAGTGGCCATTAAAAATTATGATTTCACGACTAATGTGGACGATTGTATGCGGTTCAACTCTGGCTTAAAACAAACGGCGTTTCAATTTATGTGACTAGATCTCTTTTTATCCAAATATGCCCTATGAACAGCTGTTCGTATATTGTTGACCGTACCACCTTAATAAGGAAAGAATTTATAACTAGGTCCTCCTTTACTCGATTTCTAAACATCATAATGTTGACTAAGAAAAACTTGCCAAAATTATATCGGATATCATGGAATAAAAAAATTGAACCTAGAACCTGATATGTTAAACATGCCTTTTTTGGTTCAAAGATATTGTATAGCCTGCGGTAATTGGGTCTCAACCATGCCAACCGAATGAAGCTTATCTATAGATTTAAAGAAAAACACTTAAACGTATTCTCCATGTCTGAGCCTGGAGTCGTCGTCGTACATCTTTGTCTCTCGTAAGATGCTTCGCTCCTCTTTGTACAAGTAATCTATTTTCAGCGTATTTTTTAAGGCAAATAAAATCAAGATTCGAACTATTGTAGGATCACAACAACAATAGTAGTCGAGGTGATTCAACTAATCTCTAGCTTCTAGCTCTTTGTTAAAACCACCTAGCTTATTGAAGAAAAATGTTGTTCGTAATTTATTTGGAATTCGAGGCGCACGTAAATAGCATACCTCCATGGTGCATATCGGAACACTAAATATTCACTAGAGCTATGAACTGTTTTAGACGTGTTTTAAAAGAATACTTTTAAGTAAGTTATTCTAGGGTTCTTGAGACAGCTTAGAGCCTAGAAAACAAGAACCGGAGCTTCTGGACTTTTGTAATAGTGTGTACATAATGAACTTTATTATGTAGAGATCTGTATGCATATATGTTTATTTATAACTTGGATACTATTCATCTTATAATACATTCGGCATTCAGCCCCGAGAGCATCTTTTGGGAAGTTACAATTATCAATATAGCTATCTATTGCACCTAATTGTCATTGTATGCATAAATAAGCTCAAATTCATTGTTAAGTTTGCAGCGTTTTCCTGTCCTCTGTGCCAACAAAAGGCTACTCGTCATGTAACGGTTGCAAGCATCTCCTTGTATTTTCGTTAAGCAAATTTGTCTTCTATATGGGATTAACCCATATTTGAATTTCTCATGGAGAAACACCTCAGTGATACAAAAATTACTACTTTCCGGAGTATATCTGCTTGGAGTATATCTAAAACTCTAAATCTATACCTCTTGACACTATATAAGCCACACAGTGGCCGTTACACTGACTAGAAGTGCGCCGAAGAAAGATCAATATTGCTTTCCTTGAACCATGAGTTACTTATGCGGACGAGTGGTGTTTAGTCTGTCAAATCTCTTCGTTGGCACCCTTTGTAAACTCTAGCGACACATTTGACCTGTAGATGCTGCGATTGTCTCAGGAAATGATAGGTGGTCTGTCTTCTTTACGTTGCTGTTTTTTGTCTTAAAAAAAGACTAAGCCACGTTTTCACTATCTTCAACAGCAGTCCTGTACATTAATTCGATAGCAGCCAAACGGATAAAACAACAGGAACAAAAATACAGTTACACATTACGTAGCCTTAAATGGTTACATTTCACTCAATTTTTGCGCTCTTCTCTCAATTTCATTCACTGTAAATTCAAGTAAATTCGGATTACAATAAATATGCATTTATAGATCGTAGAACGTCAATGTAGAGTCAATCACAGATACTTTTGAATGCCCCTATAGGCTCGTACAGTGACGGCTTCTATGCAACGAGTAGAATATTTCAAGCCTACTTCTATATGTCTTCTATTTTCTTTCTCAATGGTGGCACATTTGTTATAGTCCCAGCTATGGTTACTAACCGCTTAACTGACTGCCTGACTGTGTGTCTTTATGCGGGTTTGTCGGCGTGGAATGTATTTGTTCTCTCGGTAGGCTGCGGGGGGGATTGAACTCGTGCACCTACGTGTCTCCTCCGGTCGTAGGGTACGCGCGAATTCACCAAGCCCTCGAGCTCGACATAAAGAGCCAACCAAGGGTGCGTCTTACGAAGTAATGCAACTGTTGGTTGATGGGCGGCCTCAAAGATATTTTTTTGGTTGACTCTTTGTTCCCTCGAACCCTGTAACTGCGAGTATCTTCCGATGCTAGAAATGCATTCGTCCACGCACCTTTTAATTAGTTAAAATATAATTTGTACATGCTAGCTAGCTGTAACCAAGCTCGAGGACAAGACAATGTGTCAAGCGCGATCAGCAGACTAAGCGGTTGCGTAAACTAAAACTCCTACAAATGAGTGTAATTACTCTTTGCAATTCGACGCCTTGCAACATTTCTATAACGCACATATTTAATTAGCCGCGTGGTTATAGATGTTGCTGTAAATAAACCAACGTATCCTTCGAAATGCCTATCATGACTCTAAAAGAGTCATCGTGTCACACAGGCCGAGGAAGGGGGATTTACTTACAAACACACAAGAGTCACCGAGAAAATTTTGTACCAGGAGAGTTGCTGTCGAGTGGACTAAACCGTATCTTTTCGAAAGGCAAGTCTCTTCTTGCTGTAAAGTTTCGCTATTCCGTCGTTGCGCCATCCGGGCTCATCTCTTATTCTTCTACTGTATGAACCAGCCACGATAAGCGGCACACCAAACAATTCCTCTACTGCTTGGGTTACTTGCCAGATGAGAAGATAAACTGTAGAGCCAGACGCTGAGGGGGAGTATAGATAACACAGCGTTGTTAAAGCTTCGCAAGAGTCCTTGTGTTAGGGGAAGGATCGGGGAAATTGTTTCTTAGATCGTGCCTATGTGACTACATTTCCGTCATCCTGCCTTTCATATTGCTACGGACAGCCTTGCTGCAACATATGAAGAAAACTTGACGCTTTTTAAAAGGTGCGAAAGATATAGAGATTGCTAGTTAACAGACTTCGGATTGTTTAACCTGGTTATAAATAGGTTATATATTGTAAAAATAATGCTTTAATTCACTATGTAGTACCAGATTGTCTTAAATAAAATGCAAAATCGCATTTTAAAAACTTAGCCATGTACTCAATAGCAGGCACTATAGGGCTAAAAACTCTGACAACGACATCGCCTGTGATTAACCGATGGCTTAACCTACAGTAAAAACCTATTTTGAGTACGTTAAGTACTTGAAGTATAATTATCATTCAGGCCGATTAAACTGGTAACTGCATGATCAGGCACCAACGATTCAACATTTCATACGATTTACTGGCTCAGGTAGATTTTGAACTCTAAAACTTGGAGTTGATAAACAGGTACTTTACCTACACCGCTATTCTGGAAGTCAATGGAAAAGCTAAGGGAGAAAAGGCACTACTTCTTTTGTCCACAATATTGAAAAAATATTAAACGAAATGTGCCGACCTTTGTGCTGAGACCGATGTGAAAACTACGGCATGCAAGACTGAAGCTGTTGTTAGCAATGAAGACTGGCAACTTGAAGCTTATCAGCAGAAACAAAAGTTATATCGAATTTAAATACGGGTAACAATAAATCCAGTACATTTAAACATATACGTACTTCATTTATCAAATTATAAATCTTTTTATTGTATATTATTATTATTATTGATGTCACTTAAAATCAATGGGCCACTGCTGGTTAGGCAAATGTAAAGATTGCCTATTACAGAAGACTACTACAATGCGTCCTATTATGGCATAAGATTATTATGATATAATTATTCTACAAATAACAAAAGCACATACAGTAACTCACAAGGTATCTTTTAATTTGTTCAGGAGAACAGCAACGGTGTCGAATATGCGGATAAATATTATTAACCGACACCTTCAAAGGCACGACTACAGTTGGTATTATAAATACGAAAAAACAGAGAAATTCCGCAATACGGAATATCCAAACGGGGAAAGATAGGCGCCGCCTCACCTGGGAGTCTTTTGTAACCACGCGCAGGGTTTCTTGCAGTTCTCAAGTCAAGCCGTCTCTCAAGTCAAGACAGCTCTATTATAGGTCAAATCAATGATTTTAATATCGTAGAGAAGGTATAGGGAGAAGTAGACATAGTAGATCATAAAAAGCGTCTCTTTGTTTAGATGATGACCAGCTCTGGAAAGAGCACCTAATTCTCCAACCGATTTCCACTTGAAGCACCCTTTACTTTGATCTCCATTTTGCGAAGTAGGAACAGTTTTTTGACTTCTTCTTAAGAAAACGGATTCTGATGAGCAGGTAATGGCTAAGTTGTTTAATGATAACATTGTTATCGGAAACGATAAATGCACATTCACTTTTACACGTTTACATTTACATTACATTTAGGTGTAAACGTGTGGGATCTCAGATTTAGAGAGCGCAATGGTGGGTGGGAAGGAGATATTAGTGGTGACTATTTCTCTGCATCATGTTATCGAGACAATACGGATCGAAGTTTTCATGAGATAGCCGAAATATTGAGTCCGAAATGTAAATATTGCATTAGGGGCGATGTAGAGATGTAGAGGCATAAATTAGAGAAAAATAACAATAAATAAGAAAAGGATGGGTTTTAAATGGCTGGCTTGCGGCACCCTGCGGGAACAATAAATGAAGAAAAGGATGGGTCCTAGACGGTTGGCCTGCGGCACCCCATAGTCAGCTACATGAATTATAAATGTATATGACGCCTTGAAGGAGACAAAACGGGATGCAAATAACGCCGTATAGAAACTGAACAAACGATGTTTGGAGTGAAAATAGATTGGTTCTGACTAAATCGAATTCAAATCAAACACATTTTCATTGTTAGCGGAAAGCATCGGTTATGTCGGTTGTGTGGTCTCTTTATAAATGTTACCATTTTTCGGTCAATATCAGCAAACTATAACGATGGTCGCAAGGGAAGTATGCTAGATATCATAAGTTAAACTAAGATATCACAGGTTGAACAACTAGTGATGACAAGCTGAAAATTGTATGTTACATATATGGTTTTTGCAACACGCGGGCTACTGCCCACGGCAGGGCGTTATTACTTCGCGAATTTTGGAAATCAAAATCACTTATAGACTAACCACTGGGAAGACAGTTTATTTTTATTACTGACAAATTGTCGACCATGTTCAGGTTACACAAACTGGAATGCATTCTCCTGTCGGCTATGTTTGTTAATATGCCGCTGTTCTACAGAATCACGGGAAATACTGCAGCATCTGGTTGGTGACGTACATTAAAATGCGGTGAATGGCGTTCATGTGTTCGGACATAACAAGACATTAAGACATAAAAAAGCTTCTCTATAGCTGCACATTATACAGATGGTCTATAACAGCAAAGCATGGAAGAGGTATGTTCCTTTTATTTAAGATGCTAATTTGATTTCTCGAGTAATTGTAATTGTCAAAACAAAAGTAATTGCTCGAGCCTAAATGCAAAGTTACCAAGATGTTTAAGTTACGTATGCGGGTATTGTAGGATGTTGCCAAGTTCTTTATATTGTAGACAGCCCGACTCACGCGCACTTTGAACAGCGTGTTTTAGGCCTAAAATTACTGCCCTACCACCAACTTGAAACTGCATCAATAGATAGCTGCAGTCCTCCTCTGTCAGCTAAGGTATCAAATGAAGTGTATAAATTCAGATCCTCTGCGTTTAAGGTACATGATATATCTGCTGATAATACTTTTTCGAGGTCCAAAATAAACATAAAGAACAGAAATGGAACAATGCAGGAGCTTTGCGGAGCTGAAAGTGCTCTAAACTCCGATGCAAGACATTCAACCTGACCGATATTTTGTGTCAGCAACGTAGTACTGTTGTCAACTCCTAAACGGCAAAGCTCATCCAACAAAACGCTGCGGCTCACACGGGTGAAAATGTTCAAGACATCGAAGTAGATAGGGTCCAAGTTTATGGCCGTATTTTTAAACTGTACCCAATCGTTAACTATCCTTATGGAATGGTTTACCATAGATCTGTATTTCAGAAATTTATGTTGGTAAGTGTCACAATGGTTTTATGAGTCAAAAAATGATACATATGAACGACCGTGATTTGTGAACACAAGGCATGTGCAATCTCCTGTGCAACAGGAGGATCATTCGAGGAGCAGTCGGCCTTTCGATTGAAGCCGGAAGGCGCAAAGTTCAACAAAAATAAGGGCACAAATATCAAAGCAAAAGCTCCTGAAATTAGTTAGTTTCGCCTACATCGGTGGTTCCATTATTAAACTTTTGAATACGAATGTCGCCCTTCCTGCAAACCAGTTAGTAAGCATGACAAAAGGGTTCCTTGAAGTTGCGAAAAGAAAGGGCCGGGTTTTCAATGACTCTAGGTTTTAACGCAACCAATTTGCTGCTTGAGGCTATCAAAATGTTCTTTACGATTAAACCCGTTTGAACCCGAATGCTTCTATAAAAAAAATTAATATAAATAAAAGGGCGGCTGTACAGCGAATGGACATGATCACTGTTTATGAAGAAATCCATCCATAAAACTAACGAAAAGTTGACCTTTATTGACTTTTTCTATAAATTAGAGCAAATGATTTTATGACAAGAAAAGTACATTTAGTAACCATTTTGTGCTTGCTATCATATTCAATATTTTATTTGGTAATAAAACGACAGTGTATGCTCTAATGCTTATTGCCGCCCGATGTGTTCTCGGCAAACACCTTATATTGCACGGAGGTAAAACAAACTAAAACACAATACCCTCATCTTCAAACGCTTATGTTAATAACCAATGTTCGTTTACCATTTATTGTGTGATACTTTCATGCTGCTCACAAAAAACCTGAAATGCACGAAACGCCCCAATTCTTAGAAAGATAGCAGGCTTGCGTCTAATGCAACGAAGCGGGAAAATTACTGCCACTGAAAAATCCTTTCGGGAGCAAGACATTGCAACTTCCAATCAAAGGGCGGTATCTTTCTCACAACAACGCGGGACTACTTGAAGTATACGATATTTTTCAGATCTCCAGCGAACAGAATCTGGCACTTGCGTTTCCAACATAAGGGTGTTTTCGCACAGAAAAAAGAGCAAGTCTCACAGTAGCAGCGTGGGTAAAGCACATGCATGAGTTCAAGCCTTGTACGAGCCATTGGTCATTGGCGCATGACCAGGCAACTATTTTTCCCTATTTTACGTTTGTGAATTGTTTCGAATTTAAATCATAACATAGCTAAAAAGTGTAGGTTTCAGCAAATAATTTTAAAAATGGTGGGAATTAGCTGTAGGTCAGGGTGCAGTCCGACAGATCAGAGCAGACGAACGGGGTGAGATTAATTGCTCACACAGTGGAATGTAGACAAATATTATAATAATGCTGAAGAATCTTGATTTTATAAATATAACTGATTTGTTTGGCTGCTAATATAACGAGTTTGCACTGAATCCACATTTTCGCAAGAAAATTTTTCACTAACAACAATAAGCTTAGATGAACAGGTTGCTCTTGAAATCTATATAGGAAGTTAACGTCGCGATACCTACCTTTTTAACTGACATTTCAATTAAAAACTCAATTAAAACACACAAAAGTAAAACGTCGCACGTAAGACTCGCATATCGTTGACTCGCGAAGGTGTATATACAAATGTCACATGCATTTTACCCTTGCAAAGGTCGACATGTATCATACATGTGAACATATTTAGTAAATCAATGGCTCTAAAAAACTTACCATATTCTTAGAATTGTTTGTTTTTAATGCAATGTGCGAACATTGAGTAATGCATGACGAATTCAAAGCACAAGAGATCACACAGATGAAGTATGCCACGTTCACTTATGTCTTCATAGGTAAAACCACATTTAAACAGTGTCTCTATGATTATATTGCGATCAGCATAAACTCTATGGGCCTGAATGTTCGTACCCTATCGGCAACATGTTCCCTCATTTCAAGCATTTAATGTTTCAATATTTTTGTTGACCCTTCAAACCGTTGAAATACGAGTGCAAATTCCCCAATACAAAAAGTGTCTGATCAAAGCACCTGAATGTCGCCACATAGTGCTAGTTTCTGCTACACGTACGAGCTGGCTTCACTTTGGCCGGATATCTACCTGATGGTTCAAAGCGCCTGGCCCCTCTCGTCTTCGGGTCCCATACCCCTCGCCATGGGCGGTATTCAGTCAGATTGGATTTTTGCGTCCAAGTGGACAGAAACGTAGCGAAGTTTTCCCACCCTCATCTGAGCGTACAACTAAGGTACCAGATTGGCCATGAAGTTTCAAATAGGTCGTACGCATTTCGTCAGAATGAATGTTTATAATATGATAATGATATTAACTTATGCGACTCCTACGAGCCAGGCTATTTTAATTTAAACCATAAAGATGACCAAACTTACTGGAACTTCTTATTGTACGAGACTATTATCTATGTACAAGAATTGCTTGATGCTGTCAAGAAACGCTGTCACTCGTGAGCTTAAAACGAATAAGTATTTGTGAGCAAATTCTACACATGGTATCAGTATCTCATAAAATGGTAAATGTCGTACTTTAAGAGTCTATGCATTTTATACTTCCTTATATTTTTTGGATTTTTTGTGCGATTTTTTACCGTTAAGCATCTAAAGATGCAAATATATTATCTATTTTTTTTGTTACTTAACCAATTATGCCAAGAAGAATTATGACTTACCTGTGCAATCACACTTTAGAAGGTTCAACAATGCTCTTGACTCTAACTGAGCGTTTCCTTCAACGATCGCGTTTAAGCACCGAAACAATATTCAAATAATGCTGTAATCCTTGCGAAAAAATACGTATGGTGTTCTGTTTCTATGTGATCTTATAATTGAGGGTAATTCATGACAGCCCTTTGGGCACAATATGGCGTGTTTTTTACAGAAACCTTAATATCCTTGGCCTCATATTTTTTAGCTAAACGATGTATTCATCGTTTGTTGTAATAGAAGACATTAATTATCAGTGTTCGAGCCTCAAAAAATTGAAAGTCGTCTGCAAAACGGTCATGGCTCTGTAACGCTACTGATATTGCTTTTTCTGTTTGAAACAAGGTTTATTGTAAGCGCATGCAACACATGGCAGGTTACAACTAATTGGTACTGAGAGTACATCATTATTTTTCTACACGGTCTAAGCAAATCAATACACCAATATATATATATATATATATATATATATAT